>JANIPN010144909.1:0-16142 GCA_027478595.1 Erythroxylum anguifugum
TCAATAGTAACCCCCATGGATGATGCCAAAGTGACCGTCGTGTTGTGGACAGCCACTGCTGGAGCTGCTGGCGCTAGGCAGAGCGGGCACACCAAAGCTCTAAACGTTTCTGACATCAAGCGCTTCCCGGTCACGCAGTAGCGGCGTGAGAAAGTACGTGCCGACGTACCAGCCAGCATCCAGCATCATCCAGCACCGAAGAAATCACCAAGCAGGCAGGCAAAGCACCAAAAAGCAAGCCTGGGTACGTGAGAATAGAGCCACTAGCCCAGAACCAATAGAATCAACGCAAAAAACCTCCCCCAGCGAACCAGGCCCGGCCATGCGAGATGGATCTCATCAATCAATCCATCCCTAGCCCAGAACCACCTCGTCCGCCTACTCCTCTCTACACAAGAAACAACATACTAATAAATAATAAAAACAATAATAATGTACTCCTCCTGCTGGACATGGACGTGAGCAGTTTTGTTTTGCCTTCTTTGCCTCTATCCCGCCAGCAACTGCTTCGTTCCCCACCACGGCTATTCAATATCAACCTAACCTTCTCCGTCGTCCTCCTCGTCTGCCATTGCTAAATGGCCGGATATGACGAGCCAGCTTCCCTTTGAGACCCGTTGGACATCATCCATTCCTTTGCCCCAAAGAACCGTCAAATGAACGGAGGCAAGAAATCAACCTTGCATTCTTCTCGGTTTTCTCGTGCCTGGCAATCACCTCCGTTCTACCGGTTCTTTAACGCTGGCCACCATTATATTGCCTGCCGGCTGTGACCCCAACCTGTTTCGTCCCTCCAAATCGCTCCTGTCAACATTCAACTTAATCGTTAAGGCTGCCTCGCAGTGCAAGAGCTACTTTCCTAGGAGCTTTGTGAATATAGCTGGTGCAGGAGCAAACCATAATAACGCCATGCCCCTCGGACTACCGCAACAGTCTCGATCTTATTTGCTGGTACCGACTACGCTCAATTCACAACTCAACCCCATCAACAGCTTTTCCAAAACGACAAACAATACTGTCAATTATACTCTTTAGCCCTCAATGATCAATATTCTTACTCCCCCATCGCCGCTGGCAACGCACAGCTCATTACCTGTCTCGGGAGACCGATTGGGCTCCTCGGAGCGCTTGTCTAGAACATACGGCCCTCTGGAGTCGTCATCGTCAAGAGGTGGCTTCAATTCCTTTGCAAATTGGCTGGAGGACGCCAATAAAGCAGCCTTGGGACAGCCCCCTATCATCCCGTATCACACTCCCCCTCATACGGATGTCTATAGAGAACCTACAGGAATGTTACAGCAAGAGCCCGATGGGCTAGTCATGGCCAGTCAGCCATATTCAGTACCCCGAGCAGTTTCACAATCTCGTACCCAAAACCACCAGATCTCAACTCAACCGTCTGTACATGTGCCACAGTTACCTGTACCACAGCCTCATGTCACGTATCAACCGGTATCAACCGTCCCTGCTGCAAACCAACCTAACCACGCCGAAAAGGAAAGCAGTGATGATGCACCCATTGCCTCTTATATGCAAATACCAGCGTCGATCAACAGTAGTAGAGGAAGCTTGTCGGAATTTGCAGCCCAGATAACTTGCCTATTCTGGTTCGAGTCGATATCTACGCTTCAGCGGGTTGAAGGTGCCAAGTCTACTCCTGAGCCTCAGACACCGTTGGCAACAGATGCAAAGCCCAGTATTGGTTTTAGGAAATGGGTGACAACGATGCTTTCGACCACCCAAGTTACTCAAAACGTCATATTACTAGCGTTAATGTTCATATACAGGCTAAAGACACAAAATCCTCAGGTTAGGGGGAAGTCGGGCAGCGAATATCGGCTCCTAACTGTAGCTTTGATGCTAGGAAATAAGTTTTTGGATGACAATACCTATACAAACAAGACCTGGGCTGATGTTTCCGGAATTTCGGTTTCTGAAATACACGTTATGGAAGTTGAGTTTTTGAGTAACATGCGTTACAATCTTTTCACATCAGAGGAGGATTGGACGGCGTGGCACAAGAAACTTGGAAGATTTTATGATTATTTTGCGAAGGCTTCGAAATCCCCTCAATTGGAGCACCAAAAATCGCCACCTCAATCTCAATCACCACCAAACACCCTCCCCAACCCGATGGCTGTCAACCTTCGCATGCCGCCGATCCCGCAACGGAGCTCACCTCCTTATTTGCAAACCAGCCTCCACACCCCAAGAGGCCACCCGTTCCCTCAATTACCAGAATCAGTACAAAGAAGTTCGGAGATTGAATCTGTGCCTAGGCCACGGAAGAGAAGTCTGGATGAAACAGCGAATGAGCAAATGTCAAAGAGGCCTAGACCAAATGTGTCCACACCCAATGGTATAGGGGCAAGCACACCGGGATTGTCAACAACAGCCAGTACGCCTTATGGTTCGGAAATCCACACACCAAGGCTTCCGCTTCCCAATTTCGTTCAGTCTCAATCACCATCAAACAACCTTTTCCACTCCACTCAGCTTCCTCCACCGCCTTCGAATCGCTCTATGGCAATAGTTTACGGTCAGCCATTACATACCAACAGTTCTTCGCAGGCTTCAATATCTCAGCCAGCGCCGACGAATGGCTCCCGGGTATCAATGCCCCCGATTCCTCCGATATACGATGCTACCCTTCAAAACGTGTCGAACAAGCCGTATTCGGCAACCTCAGGCTCACCATCGAATCTCGCCTTGACTCCGACTAGTCACGAACTTCTTTCTCCATCTGGCTTCCCAATGCACCGACTCTCTCCCTACCGGCCTGTCCGCCGGGTTAACACCCTGCTTGTGCCTCCCCCATCCGGGTCGCTCCAAGGACCAGCACAGGACATCGGCTCATCAAACATATACTACCAACCTCTGGGCAAACCCATGAGCGAGAGGAGATCAGGGATCGTGCCATTCCTTCCTCCGGCTAACGATCGTTCCCCTTGGCTGGCCCCGTATTCACAATACTCACACGCGCATTAAGAGTTCACCAAACGATTCATCTTAGCTAGCTGCGTAAATCTATCAACTCGAAAACCCTCTCGAGCGCTAATTTTCTGCGGCAATGGGAACCAGACTGGGTTATCGGATTTTGGGAGCTGTTTAAATTAAAACATTGTATATTGATATTAATATCAAAACTTCTCGACGATTTTGGCATATATCGGAGTTTCTCTAGAGGCGGATAGTATGGATCAAAGAACGACCGCTAAACAAAACGCCATCTACTATTGAACCATGTTTTACGAGAATTTTAGCATAGCGTGGATCTTAAGCATTTTTAACCTGGGAACAACCCAGCGGCAGCATATTTTGAGTTATTTGACGCAATGACGAGTTTCGATTTGTTTTAATTATTTTTAACGACAGTAGAAGCAAACATCGCGAATCTGGAGAAGGCTCTTGGGGTTCAACGACCATCTCTCTTGTTTTTGTCTGTCATGGAACGGAGGAATTTATCGTTTTGACAATTCATACAGGTAGAAGGTTCGGACTGGGTGCGCTTCAAAGATCTAGAGGACCCAAATGACCTCTACCGGTCACGGATGCGGACCAGCTAGAGAGGTCTGAACTTCGGTTTGGTAACAGAGTCGACTGGGTGAGGAACTTGGTTTGACCCACACGCAGGCGCGGTTGACACTGGGAATTGACGAACAGAAGGACCAGAATAGTTCGTTATTAGTAATTCAAAACTCACTAGCTGCGGATGCAGGCTTGTACCGCAAAGAACAAAAATTCAAACTCTCGGCTTCCCGTGCTCTTGATAGTTCTTCTCGACGTAATATTTTGGGCAGTGGTTCTTGTTCATGAATTTGTGCGAAACCTCACCCCTTAAAGCACCAGCACCGGCACTGGTGGACTGGTAGTCTATATTTTCGCTTGAACGCTAAGAGCCAACGCAACGAAGTAGGTAGGGATACCACAAACTTTCATTACCTGGATATTCCACCCAATTGCACTTTTGTTTTCAAGTTGCTACTAAATCTCTGGCAGAGGAACGGTAGATGTAAATGTATCGAGGGTATTAATTGTGTTTATTATGTATTATGGTTCTGATGATTGCCGCACCTTTGTTCCTAAGGTTGGGATAGGAATTTGCGGCTCCTATAAATTAAGCCGCTGGGTAGTCCTCCTACCAAGATTCGTGCTGTGGATGAATATGTAACAATGAACGTAATATGCCGCGAGAATACCAGCGATACGCCTCCTCATAGCCTCGGCACCCTGATCATCTCAAGACAGTAACATATAAATCAAATGGACCCCTCCAGATCTAGATAAGTCCCTGAGAACTCGAGGTCGCTTTAGAAATAGGATTTCCCAACTCCTTCCCTTATTCGCCGTCGAAATGTGCCAGAATCTACCGATTCTTCAAGGTCTCCTTCTTCGCCTCATTGTGGCTCTCCTTGGCGTTCATTCTCCTGTTTTCCTTCAATGCGCCAGCATAGCTTGTTTCATTCTGTTCGTCCTCGACTGTGGAACCGTTCAGACGCACTTCGGGCACTTTCGTTAATCTATCGCCGGCGTCTGCACCGGAACTCCTAGCTCGTCCATTAGTACTGAGTTCGTCGATTTCCTGTTTCCGTCTATTCTCTACTTCAGTTGCCTCCTCTTCCTCCTCTTCATCGTCACTCCTGGTGTCTTTTGCGACATTCTTGAAAGCGGCGGAGTAGGCGATTCTCAAGATCAAAAATAGCCAGAATAGATTTATACTCTGGAGGAGCGCGAGTAGTGAGAACGTAATAGTCTGGGAGAGTCGGCACTTGTATTGCTGTGTTTCCCAATTCAGTGTGAAATCCCCCACGGTTACGAAAGTTGTCGTGATACTATAAAGGATACGAAGATTGATGTAGTGGCGACAGTAAATCCAAATACAAGTAAAGAAGATAAAATACGGTGTGGTTATGGGGCTGTTCAAATAATTCAAGGTTTTCGAGGTCTAGCAGGATAGTTAGCATACCCAGGTCCGTGATTGAGAGACTACTACTTACGGCGAGGAAAAAATCGCTAACGTCGTGGGTGATGTAGACTGCGAGCCCCATATACGTGAAGTGAAAGCGGTAGCTTAACCAGATCAGAGCAAGAGTAACGATGTGGTGGGCAACTAATTCCTTGAAATCTTTTCTCGGCTTCTCCAGTTGGAGCAGAAGCACGATCGCCTGCTGCGCCCAATAGCTAGCCTGTAAAAGATAATAGACTTTAAAAAGAGCATCATGGGACTTGTGGGGAAAATCTTCATACATGGCGGTCGTATCGAAGTACCACACAGGCGTTCGACTCATTACGTAGAGTCCAAATGGTCCGAAAATACTAAAGTATATCGCAGTGTACACCTGCTCCATAAAACGACTCTGCTTTGCACGGGAACGAATTCCGTTATATATGGCAATGGGCCGGATTAACCGCTGCATGAGGAACTCTCGCGTGAATGACAACACCACGATATAGAAGGATACAAAGGCAAAGTCTGCACGGCCTTTATCGTAGTAGGCTGGAGCGTTCGGATCGGCCCGTGCCCAAGCCGGAATGTGGGGGTGATCTTTTGGCAGCTCGTAGGAGAGGAATATAGCACGATGGAGTGGGTTAGAGGAAGTCGGGTTGATTGCATATAGAGACAGGATTATGCATATGAGGATTAAAGGATTGGCCCAAGTGTGCGTGAAGGTGAGGTGCTTCCATCTCCTGAAAAAGGAACGGACTTTCCGCCGTTTCGATCGTCGAGGGATAGAACCTGTAGAACTCTACAGAGAGAGGCACGTTTGTCAGTTTCTGGACCAGTGGTCAATTTTAAGGGAAAGAATCTGAACCTACAGGTGATAAGGTCGGAGACATAGGTGCTGCGGCATGGGCGGCATCTAGTGTCGAGACCGCTGGTGCACTTGTATCACCTCTTGGATCTTCACTCAAGCCCGAAGACTTCCGTCGTGGTCGAGTTTTGCCTACCGTGGATGTCGAGGATCTCAGGTTACGGTCACCCGAGAGACCGTCTTGAGAGCGGGAAGCGGCCTGGGTGCGCGACATGTTCGGGTATCGAGGTCGAACACAGTCCGATAAAAACAATTCAGCTGATACCAAGAAGAGGGCTGTTTGCCGAGTCACTCAAACCCTATTGCCGCACGTGCAAAGTATGGGGTTGGTAGATGGCGTCAAAGTGGTGTCCGAGCAACGTCACAGCTAACATAAAAGCTGGAGAACTTTTAAAGCTAAACGGTAGTCAATCTATAGCAGCGAAACCGTCGATAGAGCACGAGGCATCTGAACAAATTAATATATAGAGGAAGTTATAGAGGCTGTTTATATTTGAGAGAGCAAGAGATTGGATGCTAACAGCTGTTTGCTCAACAGGCCGTCGCCCTTTTTTTTTTTTAGCGGCAACTTGCAAGGGAGTGAGAGTGAACTTTGGAGGAGAGAAATTGCACTTCACGGGGCTAACGGAGTTGCGCTCGCAAGCCTCAAGGATGAGCGAAATGGCGTCCGCCGATCGGGCCGGCGCCCCAATTGGCCGGCCCGATTGCTGAACCGCGAGAATCGCACCATGGGTATAACACTATATCTAACTACTTGGCGATGGTCCGGGTTGGTGGTTTATAGAGTGGTTTTGTTCTCAAGCTCATCATTTGCGATGTCTAGATGGATCGTCGCGTGTTCCATCTCCAGCTGTCTCTCTACAAGTAGGTACTGTGGTACTTTTCAGCTGTTCACTCTCGCACGCAGCCTCAGCATCGTGATAGCGGCTTGGCGTTTTGCTGACAGCTTCTGAGTCTTCGTTGCCGGAAACCTGGATTATCCGTCCCGACATCCGACTCTTGGTCCCGCAGTCCCATTAGGTTATGCCTTCAACGAGCCAACCAGTCCGGTATATATCGAGCAGAAAGTTGCCAAAGTGAACTTCTAAGTCGGAAGCTGTTGAGTCTTTCTCTCAGTACCTTGTTTAAGTCCTAGTCTTCGCTGGGCTTTGCACCTTTCAAGGGCTTGGTTGGCGGGGACATTGTCAGATAGATAGGCTTGGCACTTCACAGTCGTTCATTTCTGAAATCCCCGCTTAGAAGTTGGTGAAAGTGCTCGCCTTCGTCAGCTGTAAACAGAATTTCGAAGCTCGGGTATTGATTTGACATCCTGGTTAATCGCCATAATCCTTTTCTCTTGAACACGCTTACTTCACGGTGGGCGCGGGCCTTGAAAGCATGCCCTCAGCCTATAATGCCCAGCAGAAGGCTGCCATCGCGCAGTTTACTGCCTTCACTTCAGCCAAAGATAGTGTCGCTGCCAAGGTAAGTGATATTTCAATCTGTACCAAACAGTTACCGAGCTTTGACCTTCCATGAGTGTTCGCTAATCCCGGCTCAGCATTTGAAAACCGCTGGCTGGAACGTTGAAGCCGCCGTTGATGCGTAAGTAAGACATTTCCTTTACTTCATTGTGTTCGCTGGCGTGAGAAAGGATCGGTTGCCGTTGAGACTATTGACGGTTTTCGCTGCATCTACCTACTCGTGCTATTCTCTAACGGAAGTACATTTTGTACCTTGATGGGAAGATGCGCGTAAGCTCCCTCAGCGGTCAAACGGATACCCAGCCAACGAGATGGTGGACAGTTTACTAGATGACAACAGTCTTTCGAAAACTCGCAGCAAGATTCTCAATTTCAAGAAGCATTTACATCTTGGATCCATCGTTCGCTCTCGAACGTTTGAATTACTACCGTATCGCTTATAGGGGAGCTTAGATTCCGGTGCTTACATTTTCACATCCTTGATCTACATTTGATATCCTGGTGTAATTGATTCACTACGGCTATGTCTAGCAGTAGCCAAAAAGTAGCTCCCGTGGAGGACCAGGCGTGTGTTTGCTGTGCTCTAGCTGCTTGCCTCGCTCGTCCCGCTAGCTTCTTCGGCCGCTGGTATGCAGGTTGCCTACCAGCATGTATTGATGGGACTGATTTTATCGTAACCGGGTTAAAGAAAGTCATGTTTTGTACGTACTGCTGCAGTGGAGCTTGCGAGCCCCCATCGCCCACAGAAGATTCCGCGTCGTCTGGTAATGCACCTTCGGGGCCGTACTTCCCGGATTCAGTCTTAGCTCCCAGTTCCAAGAGATCAGCACCTCTCATTTATCAAAGCCCTGAACCTATCGAGCAATTTTGGCAGATTGAGGACATCGACCAGGCTGGAGAATTAGATATATTAGATCAATCTTGGAGCGACTATTTTATTGGTAGAGAAGCACCTCCGCCAGTTCAGACATCCAGCACCTCGACACCTTCAGTCACCATTAAGACCCATCAAAAGTTATCGAATACCCCCAAATATCTTATGGAGTCGTCAATCATTGCAGGGTTAGCAAAAGAAATACAGGATATCGTTAAAAAATTCAGCCACTCTGCTTTGCGAAAGGATATGTATCAACCACTTGGACTAGAATTGATCGATATGTCAGACTTTGAAACGTCTGTGGGTTCTCGGTTACAAGCAAAGTCTGTTCCCGAAGCTGATGAGGCGTTCAACGTATCCTCCTCAACTTCATGTCACCGAGGCGAAGCTTCAAGACACTTCAAAGAAGCACACTCATCGCATTCAAAAGTTTCTCCTGAAATCTTGGAGAAGCATGGCGTGGACTGCACTACCGGTCCTCCAGGATTATCATCGAAGTTAGGCTTGCGAGGTGGGATGGAAACGAGCTCCCGGACCCTTGATTCTAATGAGAAGAGGGCTCGTATTGATTTGATTATTGACATGTTGGGAAGAGGCATGACTAACGAGGAAATAATTAGTTATTTCAACAAATCCGGAACTTCAAAGCCCCCCTCTCCAGCCCTCGGGCAGCTCTTTGATAAATACCTGGATGATCCAGATAACGAAAAAGATAAGCTCGGCATTGAAGGAACCATGTCATATCTCCAAGCACTTGAGGTGAGCAATCTCTTTCAGTAACCGCGTCTGCGTCTCTAGAGGCTAACGTGGTGGCTAGGTATCACTCGAAGAGCCCGCTATGCTCGCAGTATCCACCCTGGTAAAATGTCCAACGATGGGTGAAATTGTCCGTGCCGACTTCATCACGGGCTGGGACGCGCATCACGCGACGACGATCGCACAGCAGAAATTTGTCGTGCAAGAAATGCGCAAGCAGATGGCTAACGCCTCAGACCCCGAGTTCTTCAAATCCGTGTACAAGCATTCCTTTTTCCTCGCGCGCCAGCCAGGGCAGCGTGCCGTGATGCTCGAGAATGCAACCGAGTTCTGGCGGATGCTGTTTGGTGTTGAAGGTTTGAGGTGGGCGACTCGGGGCGACAACTGGCTGGAGATGTACATCGAATTCCTTCAGACCGAGTGGAAGAAGAGCGTGAGTAAGGATCTATGGGACCAAACGCTGAACTTTGCGAAAAAGACACTAGAAGATACGACTCTATCTTGGTGGAGCGAGGATAGCGCTTGGCCTGGAGTTATCGACGACTTTGTGTCTTGGGTTAAGAAGAGAAGAGAAGAGGGAGAGAAGATGGATACTGCTTGAAGGGAGAAGATTTTCGATGGATCTAAGCAACTATCTTTGTATCGTTCAGAAGTGAACCATGTTATGTTGGGCCACTGTGAATTTGTGACTGCAGGCTTTCGGCGAAGATGAATGATCGCGGCATACCCATTCAGGAAGAAGGCTTAATCTCCGTGAATATAACAGAATGAAACACTTTTTTTTCATCATACATGGCTTGCAATGTTCCTTTGCTCAAGAAATTACGTGACATACGATAGCTTGCTCGGAGACAGCTCTTTATACGAATACTTCTAGGAGCTGTACACTGTATCTAGTTGTACACAGTCTGTCTCTAAAGTCTGAAACGCTGGAAATTATATGCTAGCTTGTTCTGCTGCTGCTTCTGTAACAAAGTAAATGGATCCAAGGATGGTGGGTATAGTTCGCTCGAACCGAAAAAAAAAACTCGGCCGTGAAAATGCTATCAGAATGTGAGAAGTGATCCGCCCGAACTCTCGCGCCGCTCCCCTACCCCCGACCAACTGACTGCTATGAAGGCCAAAGGAAGGGACTGCTGTACTGCGAAGTTTCCTCTCGAAGCCTAAGTCCTCATTTTCGAATAGGACCACTCTTTCCTACCGAACCGAGCAGACAGACAGCTAGCTCATCTATCACCAAAACTTCCATAAAATCACACCCCTCCAGATAGGTCAAGATACTGTTTCCTCTCACCTCTCAAGCTCCCCTCTCTTTTCCCCGACTACCCCAAAGCTTTGCTGCTCCACCCTCCAGAAAAAAGACTCCCTCCCCCAGCCGCTTATTTCTTCGGCGGCGGCGGCGGCGGTGGCGGCGGATCGTACCTCATCCCGCCGTCGGCGCCCTGCATCTGATACCCGAGACTAGGCCCCTCGTTCAGCCTCCACTTCTCCTCCCTGCCCCTAACCTCGCGCTCGCCCTGGCTCAGCGCGCAGGGAGCGCAGCAGCAGCCCCTAACCCAATCCCCCACCAACCCGCCGCCCTCGATCCCGTACCCCCTCCGCACTTTCCCGCGCTGCAGGCACGCCAGCAGTCCGCAGAGCCCGCACGTCAGGCCGTACAGCCAGGCCTTGCCGTCGCAGGCGGAGTGGTCGAGCAGGTTGGTCGGGTCGCGGCGCGCGGCCTTTTGGGCGAGCCGGTACGACGTCAGGCTATACAGCGTGCAGGGGGAGAAGCAGGCGTGGCAGCAGAGGGAGTCCGGGGTGAGCAGGGCGCTGCTGAACGTGGGCCGTGCCGAGGCGTTAGGGTGCGGGATTTGTCCCGGGAGGTGCGCGGCGATGTTGGGGGGTGGGTGGTGCGTTGGCGTGTTGGGGCCGAAGGGGGAGTGCGGAGTGTAGCTAGGGGTGCGTGGTGTTGGAGGGGGTTTGTTGTCGAGGGATATTTGGGGGGACTGGGGAGGGTTGTAGTTGTTGCTGTTGGTGTTCGTGTTTGTGGTGGTGTTGTGGGCGGAGGGCCATTGTGTTGCTGGTCGTGGACGGGATTCGGGGGGAGGAACGTACTGTGAGGGCGGAGGCAGCGGTTGTGACTGGGGCTGGGGCGGGAACTGGTGCTGCTGGGGTTGCTGAGGTTGGTAATGCTGTTGCTGGTACTGCTGTTGCGGGATGTCTCGCTGTCCGTACGGCGCCCCGTGCGGTTGTTGTATTTGGACCTGGTTGGGTAACGGCTCCGCGTACGGTGCGAAATGCGCCGGGTGTACCTGCCGCTGCGGTACTACCGGAGCCGTCTTCTCCTCCTGTAGGTAAGGCGACGACGAAGCTGCCGTAGACGTCTGCTCGCTCGGGTGCGTCATGGGTCCCACGGTAGAGGCGGAAAGCGGAGACTCGTCGATGGTGGTCGTCGGCGAGCCGTAATCACTGCGCGAAGGGAACTGCTGTTGTGCCTGAACGGGAGTTTTCGTCCACGAAAAGCGTGAGTTGTTCCGCAGGTTTTGGGTTTGAATAGGGGCGTTCACCGGTCTGGAGCGCGAGTATGCATCGTGGGGGTGTTGGGACGTCATTGTCCGAGCGGACTAGACAGAATACACACCTCCTCGAGGCTCGCAGTCGAGGTGTATGTTCGCTATAACTGGTCGTTCGCTTTCAATTTCTTATGCGCCAGATTCTGTTCCGTCTCTTTTTTCTTAAGATTGCAAACCGGTAGTGCGAGAGCGCGGTTGCGGGAAGGAAAGAAGAGGTCAATTGGTCTTGATACAGGCAGCGAGGTTGATAGACGCCACAGGGAGGTTATGATGGAAGTGGAAGAAGAACCTTGTAGCGGGCAGGCGCCGGTAGATGAGAGTTGAGGGAGCCCATGACTGCTGTCAAGCACAACAGAGAGCGGGTTTGCTGTGCCTTGGGCTTGCATTGCGGCTGAGCTGTGTTAGTGCTGGTGGAGGTCTGGAGTGTTGGCGGCGCTGATTGGCGATTGAGTGTGACGGTTTTTCACAAGGGCGCTTAGCTAACTCCGCCCTTAACCCCACGTCCCCTGAGCGCTTGGCGGTCCTGAATTGCTGACAGCCTTGGAAGTTACAACTGACTGACTGACCAGCGATCGCCAATATCCATGGATGTAATAAGCGCAGCTCTGAATCGATAACATTGCGTCAGAGGTACGAGTACAGAAATGCAGGAATACATACCAAAAGAATCAAGGTGTCTCTATGACACATGTCACTGAAAGTCGGCATTCTCTACTCGCAATAGTAATAGTCTCCGTGAAGACCTATCATCATGACGAGCGCTCGCACCGAAGAGCCTGAGCAGATCGAACTACAGGATCCTAATAGTTCCGCTCCTAGGAACGACCTAGAGACTGCCGAGTATCCCTCAGGAATAAAGCTCGTTCTCATCACCATAGGTCTGATACTGTGCATATTCCTAGCAGCTCTTGACTCGACGATTTTGGCAACTGCCATTCCCGAGATAACTGCTGAGTTCCAGAGTTTGGACCATGTGGGTTGGTATGGCTCGGCTTACTTCCTGACCAATGCCGCCTTCCTTGCCTGCTGGGGCAAAGCATACAGGTACTTCTCTCTGAAATGGGCTTACCTTTTTGCTATCTTCGTGTTCGAACTCGGGAACTTGGTATCTGCCGTCGCACACGATTCTGCCACACTTATTACCGGACGAGCCATTGCAGGTGCAGGAGGCGGAGGCATTTTCTCTGGGAGTTTTACGATTATCGCCTTTACCTCTACTCCTCGCCTTAGACCTGCGTATACTGGAATTTTAGGTGTTGTAAGTAAATTTAATGCTACTTTGTCGATTGAATGAAGCCTTGAGATAATTTGGCCATTTGTCCTCTACGATTGATAAATTCTATTTCATATCACCCGTCTTTGCCACTAGCTAGGTATACTGATCCACTAGACGTTTGGCGTGGCTTCCGTCGTGGGTCCCTTGATGGGAGGCGGCTTTGTTGATTCTGTTAGCTGGCGATGGTGCTTCTGGTAAGTGGCTTTCGATCGAGTCTATGAAATATATAGTAACGTGGGCAGGATAAATCTGCCCATTGGAGCTGCCGCTGTTTTGATGATTCTACTCTTCTTCAAAACTCCTCGTGTAGCGGCCCCCATAAAGGCGTCGTGGAAAGAGACTCTCATCCAACTGGATTTGAATGGAGGTCTCATCGTTGTTGCCGCAGGGTCGCTTTTCGTTCTTGCTTTGCACTGGGGTGGAGTGTCAAGACCTTGGAATGATTCTACAGTTATAGGTACCCTTTGCGCATCCGGTGCGTTATTAGTCACCTTCGTCTTCAACGAGTGGTTTATGGGCGAGAAAGCTATGATGCAAGGCCACCTACTAAAACGGAAAGAAATTGTTGCGAACCTCATTTTTATGTTCTTCATTGCAGGTCTATATTTCCCGCTCCTGTTTGCTCTTCCTATACAGTTTCAGTCCATCGACAACGACTCAGCCTCGGAGGCGGGAGTTCGCCTCATACCCTTGGTCCTAGGTATCTCGGTATTTACCATGATATCCAACGGTTTCATCACAATGTACAGGAAGCAACTACCGGCGACTCTGTCAGTACTAGGAGCTGTTCTAGGAACTTGTGGCGTCACGCTGATATTCACACTCAATGACGACGTCTCTCTGGGCCGTTGGATCGGTTACGAACTGATTACCGCATCTGGGATCGGTCTAGCGCTTCAGATCCCGATCATCCTAAATCAAGGGGCCGTAGTTGCAAGCGACATTCCTGCTGTGACGGCTATGACCCTATTCGTTGAGAATGTTGGGACATCCTGTTTCGTCGCTACCGGAGAAGCTGCGTTTGCGAACCGGCTGGTTTCAAGCCTAGCGCGCCACGTTCCAAATATTGAGCCTCTTCAGGTCTTCGAAGCTGGTGCTACGCAATTTCGAAACGTTTTTCAAGGGGAGGATATAGAGGGGCTCATACAATCATATCTAGAAGCTAGTAAAGCTAACCATATCATGTCAATAGCATGTGGAGGTGCTGCAGTATTGGCCTCATTGCTTATAGCAGCTCCTGAGGGTAGAAAACTTTGGGAATCGAGAAAGCATAAACCACACGCACCGTAAACCTTGACTGTCATATGGTCGAGAATGTCTAAGGGTTGAACAGATATAGCATTATTATATGGGATTGGGAACTCAATACTTGACTAGTGTTTTTTGGTACTTGCTAACTAGAACACGGGTCGAAAATCACAGAAATTGATGACGCGTTGCTGTTCCATGCTGGATGTTACCTTTGATTTGCCCGTTGCACATCCAACTACCACTGAATATTACGAATTCCAAGCGGTTAATTTTACTCTTCTATGCCAGACCTTGGATTATCAGGACGATCGCCGCTTTTCATCTGCTCTGTGTCTCTAAGCGGCCTCATACCATCCACTTTGCGGATCAGGCTATCCCAACTTGTCTCCTTGTCAACCGTGCCGTCCGGAGGCGCCTAAAGAGCTTGTAGTAAACTTTCGGAGTCTCACGGGTCACTAGACACTTGCAACTGATTACTTGAAATAAAGCTTCACCGGCAGTGCCTTGATAGACGCACTCAACGCCTTTAATCGCAACCACGACATTTGGGGCGCTCCGCCGTGCGCTGAACCCAGTATCAGGGTAACTATACAGAAGATAGTAGAGTAAAACAGGGAATAGGAGCACTTGATTTTGGTTTATGTCCATGGTAAGCCTTGCAGGCCGCTGGCGCTTGCTTCGAAGTTAGTGCCGGAGCGTCCTCGGCCGGAGGCTGTAGAGGGTGAAGTGGAGCTAGAAGTAACGACCGTATGCTCGATAAATACAAACTACAAAAATCGGACCGACATTAACACTATTGTTCAAGATCGTAAGAAGGGAGAGGGGGGATGAGAGAGGGTATGTACGTGTTTGGTCCATCCTAGACGGTCCTATACGGGCTAGCATGGGATCAGAGATGGCTCCCTTAATAATAATAAGTCGCTGGGGTGCAAGTATAAGGGTAAGATACATGTTTCCTTTTGAGGTGATGGAAATACCCGCTTAAGCCTGAAAATGTATCGGTCAGTCTTACTTGCGGAGCGTAGAGAGGCCTATGTTGCCTTGTCATGGCCACGCATCTCGAACCTAGTAGAGAAAAAAATAAGATTAATTCAACAGGCACGAAGTCAACGAGTCTCAACATAAAACCCAATTTCAAAGGCCTTAGAGTGCGAAACAGTTGCGTTGATTGCATTGCGTTGCTGTGTATGTGAAATTTAGTAGTAAAAAATAACATTTTAAGCGGAAATACAACGATTTACAAAATGCGCCTCAAAGAAAACAAGCCTGACGCGGTCTCCTCCCCGGCAAGCTAAAGAATAGTATCTCTTGTCGGATCATTGAGGAATCAGAGGCCCGCGTTCCCACGGGAGCCTCCAGCGAACACGCCTCAGAACCGCAGCTCCTCGAGTCCAGCAGGCGAGACTAAGGCTAATGGATATAAGCGAGAAGCTTATCAAGTCGTGCTGGGCCGAAGTGCTCGATGGAGACTGTACCAACCCAACGCTGATGAGGTCAAAGAGCAAAGCCGTGGTAATAATAAGTGGAATGACACTAGAACATTACGTTCGTCAGTTGCGCGGGCTAAATTTATAGATATTTAAGGTGTAGTGGGGGCCAACTAACTGAGGAGTTATCTGGTGCTTGGCGAATTCCACGAAGCCGTACCAAGAACCCCAACCCCCGGCCGCAAGGAGCACTCTTGAGAGCCATAGTTAGCTTTTGACGACATCAATCGTGTTCCTTGGGCAATAAAAGGTACTCACATCACCAACTGCAGCTCAGAGGTCTCGTTCTTCGTTCTCAGCACCCACCAGTAAAACGCGTGGACGCCCATCAGCGAACCCGACACCGCGGAATCGTCAAAACGTGCGATTTTGATTGCTGCGACTCCAACTACGGATAGGGCTAGTGCTAGGACAACGCTTATCCCAACACCACTACCAGCACTTGACGGAATAGGTGATTTCGGGTTTGAACCTTGTTCCGTGTCAAGAGCGAGGACCGAGTTCAGGAGACACAGGAAGCAGACTATGTATCTCATAAATATCTGTTGGTAAAAACAAAGGCAGTTGTTAGCAACTCGCTTAGATAAAACAAGGCTTAAAGCTTGTGGGGGGAGTGTTAGATATCAAGTAGACCGAGCTTTCCAAAAAAACCAAGTCTATAAGA
>JANIPN010145006.1:0-49508 GCA_027478595.1 Erythroxylum anguifugum
AGCCTTCTACAGGCAACGTGAATAGGGCTTCGCACGGCCATCGCTCCGACCTTGAACCTCCTACTTACCAAGAAGCCCCGTTGGTTGAGCCGCCAAACACGGATGCAGTTCACTATATCCGGCCTAACGATACATTTGCCCTTTTGTCTCTTGCATATAACGTTCCAGCTGGGATTCTCAAAGGCCACAACCGGGTCACAACAGACCTCTTGCTGCAAGCTCGACAGATCATTAAGATTCCGCGGCCACCATATCGCGGCGAGAGCCTAAGCGCAGAGCCCGTGGAGGGTTTTGAGGAGCACGAGTGGAAAGTAAATGTTCGACGGTTTATGAAGGTTTGCAAATGCGTAGATCCAAAGATGGCGGAAACGTATATGCGGAATGCGGACGGCAACCTAGAAAACGCTATCATTCAGTGGACAGAGGACGAGAAGTGGGCCAAGGAGAACCCCGTGGCGCGTAAGAAAGACTTTGGAGCATGGCTGTTGCAATCAAGAGAGAGGGGCTAGGAAGAGACGAAGAGTCATGCAGTTCAAATCCTTAAGGAGTTCGGGGGGTCGATAGACGACGTGCACGCGGCAATGTTTGCAATGACAGCCAATACATTTTTTTGTAATTCACAATTTCCTAGCATCGTGTAAATACCAGGGGGGGAGGAGTTGGCAAGGAAGCACTTGGAAGTATCAGCTACGAATGACGGAAGAATTAGGTTTGGAAGGACTTTTACGCCGTGTACGCCATCTGGGCCAAGCGGCACCAGAGCACGAATACGTTACGTTTGAATAGTCGAGCCAAACACTGGCGCGCAAAGTTGCATACTGATTATTATTGACACAAATCCCCTATTACCACTCTATTAGCAGGTCTCGGGCCGCAAATGGTCTTTGCCATGTGCTGAGAGTTGAAGAGCCAATCAATTGAGATGGAAAGGCGCGTAGTCCAACAGCTGCTAAGTACAGGGTGTCCCCCCCCCCCCCCCCGTCCTCTGTCCCCCCCCGAGTTCTCTGTTCTGGTGGGCAGATGTTTCACCTGCTAGCGGCGCTCGCAGCAGGGTCAAACCTTACAAGCCGCAGAAGAACTGTGCATGTCCAGCCGTATCAGTGCCGCAGCCGCGCGCTCCTCGCGAGCACCTCTGAATACTTCTACTAATATCACTACTACTGCTGCTGCTGCCACTGCTACCTTAACCGCTGCAGAAGTGCACTCCTCATCCTCTGTTCCACCACCATCACTAGCACTGTCACGCCCGCCGCTGCAAGCACGTTCGCGTCAACCTTGAATTGCATGGGTTCGCGTACACAACTCATTTCATCTGAATATGAAGCGAGGTCCTGGGCGAAAAGAGGTGAGGCCATCGACATCCCTGCACCTTCCCCTCATCTCAATCTTATTTGTCCTGCGGTTCTTGATCCTCAACGCTCGACTTGGACTGCACCGGTCTCGGTGGACGGAGCACCTGGTCATGTGGAGGAGCTGACCCCGGCAGACGAGGAGTCCAGGCCACTCGTTGGTGCTCGCATTGATCTCATCTGAGCTCGCAAGACCACGGCTCTGCAACGATAAGCTAGATACGTCGAGGCAAAAGAAAGTCGTGACATGCGAGACAGGGCGGGTCGACCGTTTGCCCGAATCGAGACACGCTGGCTGATGGTAGCGGGCTAGCGGATGGCGAACCTTGGTGTGAGGCAGGATGCGAAAGCGTGCTCTTCCGAAATTGCATCCAACTGGCGCGGACACTGGATTGGACTTCGCTGTGACTGCCACTGACGAACACTCCCGCCTTTCCTCTCCTTCACGCGGATTTTTTCTCTTCTAAGCTCGTTCGGACCCCCGGGCATCCCAGGGAGCTGACCCCCCCGGGGAAAGGGAGGCTCGCGATTGGGAAGTCAAGCAGCAGCCCGCTATACTCTCCCAGTACGTACCTACCTAGGCAGGTAGGTAGACATCAGACGGCTGGCGGCTGCCAGTAAACGCCCCTGCTAGTAAATGGACACTTGCTGCTTCAGCTTACTGCTCCCGGCACTGCTGATGCAGTGGTTGTGGCGCTTTGGTAGGGCGACTCTAGAAGCTGTGCAGGCCAGCAAATCAAATTCTGTAGTGCCATCTTCCATGCTCCTGTGGCACGACGAGGGGGGCAGAGACGAGCAGTCTGATTCAGTACGACCTCGAGGCTAATTGGGGGATTTGGGATTTGCAAGAAGATGCCACACCACGCCTGTGCCCAGCGGCAGCACCACACACCGAATCCACACACCATTGCCATTGGCAAGGTTTAAAAAAAAAGAGAAAAAAAAGACTTCTCAAAGCTGGTGTTCATGGCAAACTTTGGTGTGACTGACAGGGTAGAGGTGGTAGCAGCGGCAGCAATGATGGTAGTAGCAGCAGCAGCAAGCAGAAGTGTAGTCTGATGATGATTTTACGCTCCCCATCCCCAGCTTCCCTCAACTGCAATACTGATGCCGTAAGACTCTCGCTCCTTCACACCCTCACCTCTGCACATCACATTTTCTTCCCTTTGCTCTCGCTCTCTTAGCGGGTAGCGTTGTGCTGCATGCTAATCCATCTCATCTCACTACCGAGTGATCTGAGCTTCACCCGTCGCCACACGTTAATCTCTTGCTTACTGTAGCATACTCGCCTTTTCTTTCTTTTTCCTCTCTGGCTCTCAGATCACGCTTCCGAACGGGCTTTTGTGCATCTTCATCCTAACGCCTGTGGCATGTTGTTGCTGTGGCTGCTGCTGTCAACAGTTGAAGCGCCTACAACTCGCTGATCGCCAGCATCCTCGCGTCCTGCATACTTGTGTGTTTGCATTTTCGAAACGGCCTTTTACATACGACTTAGTCCTTCCTTGTGCCTCTTGTTTGACTTGTGTCCAGACCTTGGCCACAGTTTTAGCAACTTGGCGTCCACGACCAGCTCGTCATCTAATCTTCTCGAGGCACAGTCCCTTTCGCTCGCCTGCTGCGACGCCGATCTGAAACATCGCCACAGCGGCGCACCATCTCCCACCCAGCGCCCAGCACCGTGCAAGACAAGAGACGGAAGGGCACTGCTGACAGCTCCTTGATACTACAACTTTATTCCATCACCACCTCACTTCCTGCCTCTCCATCCATTTTCTCCTTTGGAAAAGGTCATTCCGGCGTCACCCACACGACCTCAACACCCGTTCGTCTCACATCATCTGGAAAGTTCTGCTGGTGCAATTTTCTCTTCGCGAATGCAGCCTGCTGAGAGGAGGAGCTGGACGCTCGTCTCTCTGAGCTCCTTGACATGGATGCTGCCACTGCGGGCAGGCCTCCCTTCGGCGCCAGCGTCGTGACAAACAACAGCAGCCCCGCAGGACGAGCTGATTCTGCCAGAAAGAAGAAGAGCTTGCCAAATATTGCCATTCTCTCAAGGCAGAGGAGCCTACGCGGTCTGAGAAATGCAAAGTCACCTCCCATGACAGCCAGCGTTGACCGGACCTTCTATTCGGACCCATCTTTCGCCAAACCGAACGTCCCGCCGCTGCCCTCGCCGGGCTCAACTGCTGCGCAGCTGAAGCTCGCAGACGCAAAGAGGAGGAATGATGAAGACCAGTCAAGAAACGTGGCTGATATTTCGAGCCCGACGTCACGCTCGCAGCCGTCCAACATCCAGCCCGCCCGCCAGTCGTCCGACAATAATAACAACAACGCTCAAGTTCTCTCCTTTTCACAGCCTCGCCTCGTGCATCACAAAATCTCTCTTGATACCCAGATACCCCCCTCTCCTTCCAGCGCCACCACCAATCCACGATCTGCCAACGAATCACCTATTATCGGCCGAAAGGCAGCGCCGCAGCACGAAAGCTACCGAAAACACGCCGTACGTCCCTCACAGGGCGAGCTGGACCAGTTCGACTTCAACCTGACGCTTCCCCAACGGCCGCGCACGGCATCGGCCGCTGCCACCGCCCAGCTGTCGCCCAAACATGAATCCTATCCGAACCTTCCAAGCAACCTGACAAGGCCCAGACAGGTCAGCGATGCGACAGCAATGTGGCCCAAGTCGCCCAGGCTGGACGATTTCACGCCGCCATGGACCAACGCACATCGGGACCAGAATCGCGGAAGCTCAACATCGGCCTTCAGCGCTGTGTCGAGCGCCGTGGACACGCAGAGGAGCAGCGTATTCACCAAGGATGGCAAGGACAGCACATCGAGCGATGCCACCACCGTCGATCTGGATGAGACGGACGACTACAAGGACGACATCATCGACATGTACACGTCCAAGCCCAGCGATTACCTGCACCCGAACCGGCTGGGCACAGACGACAGCGGCCCGGCGAAGGAGAAACGGCGATCAAGGCTCATCGCTCAGGCCACAGAGCTCACCATCAACCCCGACATTACTCGCACATCCAACCTGTCCGAGAACCTATCTCCCGCCCTCCTCACGCCTATGACGCCCCTCAGCCCGATGAGTCCCATGACGCCGAGCACTCCCGCCCTCGACGAGAACGGCGAGGTACGACTGGACAACCACCCGCAGCACCGACCACCGCCCTTGGGAGCCACGCAGCCGGGGTTCGACCAGTACGGGTTCAAGAAGGCGTCGCGGGAGGTGAGCATCGAAAAGTACGACGCGTGGTGGTCCGAATACGAGAAGATCCAGGCGCGTAGAAGTGATCGGTGGAAGGAGCTGATGTTGAACAACGGTCTCCCTTACGAGGATCCCCGCTGCTTCCCGGAGCCAAGCGGTAAGACGCGGCGCTTTGTGCAGAAGGGGATCCCGCCCGAGTGGCGAGGCAACGCCTGGTTCTTCTACGCCGGTGGCCACGAGTACCTCGAGAAGTTCCCCGGCCGCTACAGGAAGCTGCTGCGCGAGGCGCAGAACGGCAAGCTCAGCAGGCTGGACAAGGACTCGATTGAGAGGGACCTCCACCGGACCTTTCCCGACAACATTCACTTCAAGCCAGACCAGTCGGTTGCCAACACTGCGCCAAACGAGACCGGTCAAGACCAGTCGCGCATCATGGCAGCATTGCGTCGCCTCCTCTCCGCATTTGCCGTGGATCACCCAAAGATCGGATACTGCCAGTCTCTCAACTTCCTGGCCGGCATGTTGCTTCTGTTCCTGCCCGAGGAGCGAGCGTATTGGATGCTGCACATCATCACCACCGACATCCTGCCCGGGACGCACGAGACCAGCCTTGAGGGTGCCAACGTGGACCTGTGGGTGCTGATGCTGTCCATCAGAGAGTCTCTCCCTGGCGTGTGGCAGAAGCTTGGAGTCATGCCTTCAGAGAGCGGGAACGGCAACGAGGTGTGGCAGCCTGACAGCGTCCGGCTGCCGCCCATCAGCCTGTGCGCGACCAGCTGGTTCATGAGCCTCTTCATCGGCGTCTTGCCGACCGAGACGACGCTTCGCGTGTGGGACATGCTCTTCTACGACGGCGCACGCGTCCTCTTCCGCGTCGCGCTGGCCATATTCCGCGCTGGCGAGAAGGACATTCGAGCTGTGCAGGACTCGATGGAGATCTTTCAGGTGGTGCAGTCCCTTCCGCGCCGTATGATTCGCTGCGGTGTGCTCATGGAGCAGACCGGAGGCAAGGGCAAGACCGCAGTCACCAACACCTGGGTCGACAAGCAGCGCTCCATCCGCAAGGACTTTTACGCCCGCGAGCGCGGCGTGGAGATTGCGCGGAAGTTGAGCAAGGTCAGGAAGGCAGACTCGGTCTTGGAGGAGAATCGCAGGTCGAAGGACAGCACAACAACGGCGACCACGGCAAACACAGAGGATGTGCCCGAGACACCGCCACCGCTCGGAGAGCTGCCCCCACTTGACCGGGTACCGACGCGAAAGAGGAGCGCGTGGAACGTCAAGCGGAACAACACAATCCGCAAGGTCACGCACCCGCTGGCTTAGGTAGTCGGCGCCACCAGCTGCTTGACCACGACTCGAAACAAGTTTACGATACGGAGGAGGGGGAGGAGGAGGAAGGAGAGGATTCTGTAGCCGATGTGGGATCGGCGACGGCCATTGCATGTCTTGCATGACAGGAGTTTGTGGGATCTGTTTTTCATGCTGAGTGGATTTTCACGCATCATAGAGGGCGCTTTCTAATAGACGAACGGACACTTGAAACGGAGACTCTGACGGAGAACGGAGGTGAATGATGACGGAGGAGAGAAGCATGTTTGGGCTGGATTGACCTGGTTCGGATGAAGAAAAACCAACCAGGGCATTCACAAAAAAAAAAAAAGATTCTACACGCAATGCGCCACAGGAGGGCGGGGAATGCCAACTAACGATGGCTCACCACCACTCCTCACCCTCTCTATTCCCTTTTTTAACGAAGTCACGACTCACATCACTGCCTAATCACCCAGGCATTCGACAGCCTCCGATCTTGACAGGCACAAGCAATCACAAAAAATCTACCAATACGAAAATTGGTCTTTGTTCTTTAGTAACCCTTCTCGTCTCGTGTGCTCACGTGTACATATGCCTTTTGGTTTCTACTTTCTTATGACGATACATGACTGTCTCTTCGTCCCTTGGTGCGAGCATAGTGGAGGTATTGAAGGATGGAAAAATGCAGGAGAAAACGGCATGAGAAAACGGCATGAGATGCGAAGGTGGAAGAAGTGGGAGGGGGAGAGGGAATGATTGGAAGGAGCACGAGAGCCGTCAGGAATGAAGGAGAGGCGAAGAATTGAATGACATGAACCTGTACAGATGAATCGATTGGCCGTGTGTCAAGTCTTTCGACTACCAAACGTAAAAAGCTTGTGCAAATCAAGCAGATCCGATCACACATGCAGTACTCTTCCCTGCGAAAGAAGAATGCACATGCTTCTTCCTAACGTTACTGATTTTACAATGCTCATTTTTTCCATCGTTATTGTGCGGAGTAAGATCATGTATACGACAGCCGCGAAGTACGCAAGCACCTCGAAATCACACGCCATATGCGAAATGAATCCACCAGATCATCTGAACAGGCTCAGTAAGCTACAAGCATTTACATCTGATTTCAGGAGACTTAGAGAGCAACATGTGCCGTGCGGATTTCTTTGGAAATTTTAACCTGGCCGGATCTTCCGGCGACAAGATTCCAGGATCCCAGCAGAGAGCGTGGTCTCGAATCTCAGCGTGAAAATGATGTCCCGCATCGTTTACGACATCGGAGTCTGTCCGTGGGGTTCTGGAAGACCTCAGGAGATTGCTGGAATTTTCTGTTCACTTTTATGTGTTGAATGTTTGAGAGCTTTGTGCCTGATCCCCTGAGTAGTATTCCTGTACAAAACATTGTTTTTGTGTGTTTTTCCTCTCAGTTTTGTTCAGGAGGAGAATGTCAGTGAGCAGCACTACTGGTGGTTCGCACGCCATCGGGCGAAAGGCTCGCCAGCGTGGTGAGCTTCCCCGAAGCATTATCATTGTGGGAGCCGGCGTCTTTGGATGTAAGTATCCTGATACGAGTGGCGACTCTCGTATGAACCAATTTCAACCTTATGATCTCTCAAACCAAAAAATGAGCAATGAGTTGAGATCAACATGTTTGTTTCTACACGGAACAAAAATTGCCTACTCTGGTAACAGATGCTGATAGTGGCCAAGAGACGGCAAGAGTAATTCTTGGGACCAGCCTTGCTATGCAATGGTGCGATCTTACGCTATGAACATCAGGAAAGCCTCCGCTGACGGTCATCGCTTTCGCAGTATCAACGGCCCACGCGTTGCTGAAGGATTCTCGCTACAGTGGAACATCGATCACCGTCCTCGACCAGTGGCCGTCGAGTTCTCCTGAACAAAGCGACCAGACAATACCTGCATCAATCGACAATTCACGCATCATAAGACCAGACTATGCCAGCAAAGCGTACGCGATTCTCGCCGGGCGAGCTCAGTCGCAGTGGCGAGAGGGCTGGCCGCTCACGCTTTCCGACTCCATTCGATCAAACCCACAGACTGTGCAGCCATACCGCGAAAGTGGATTGCTGCTGGTCTGCTCTGAGTCGGAAAAACACCAATCTTCATCTGCATCGGAGACCTACAGTCTGAACCCAGAGGCCGGTCGCTACGTGGATGAGAGCTTGGCAAACGTGTTGCAACTCGCAGAAACGGACAAGGACATGAAAGGTAAGATCAGGGTCTGCAAGGACAAAGACGAGGTCAGCGCGGCGATGAACACGAGCAGCAGTCTCCCTCCCGGCGATCGAGGATACATCAACTCGGCGTCAGGCTGGGCGGATGCTGGATCGGCCATGGCGATGCTTCGCACTCGTGTTCGCGAGCTGATTGCTCGTCGATCCGACAGCAGCCAGTCTGCAACTGCCTCATTCATCGAAGGCGCCGAAGCAGCAGTCAGCACCCTCGTATACACGTCTTTGGCGGATTCGCAACCGATTGCAACGGGAGTTCAGCTCACATCCGGCAAAACGTTGAAAGCAGAACTCGTCATGGTGGCTACAGGAGCCTGGTCGCCGCTCCTTCTGCCGCGATCCCTCGGGTCCCGCATCAGAGCGACAGGCCAGGCGGTTGGATACGTGGATCTGTCCGCAGAAGAAGCCCAGAGTCTCGCAAACATACCTGTCGCACTGAACCTGAGCAACGGGCTCTTCGTCTTCCCGCCCATTCCGGAGCCCGGCAGCGACCAATTCACTTTGAAGACAGCACGACACGGATGGGGCTACGAGAATAAGGACAGGGTACCGGACACGGAACCCCTTTTCCCTTCCCATGGCTCCGAAACGGGCTCGAAAGACGTCGAAGTCTCCCTCCCAGCCAGAGCCAGCGGAACCGAGCTTCCAATCGAAGGCGCGACGGTCATGGAGCAATACCTGGCCGACATAGGCCTCGCTCCTCGGCCGTGGTACGCCACGCGCACGTGCTGGTACGCCGACAGCGCGACCGGCGACTGGCTGGTCGACTACGCGCCACACTACGGCGACAGCGTCTTCGTCGCGACAGGAGACAGCGGGCACGCGTTCAAGTTCGCCCCAGTGCTGGGCGACTGGGTGGTGAGAGCGATGGAGCGGACTCTGGGAGAGGAGCCGCCGAGCAGCCCATCTTCTGCAGCGGGATCGGTCGGTGGCGGAGCACCGCCGGCGGCGGCGGACGGAGATGACGATGCGGGGGTGAAACGAGATATAAGTCTTGGAGTGATGTTGAGGGACAAGTGGCGGTGGCGGGGCGACGAGGAGGATTTGGAGAACTGGAGAGGCTGCGGAGATGGGAGTCGTGGGGGGCCTAAGGGTATGAGATGGGACGAGGAGGCAGCGAAAGGCTTGGTGAGGGGGAGTGGGGAGGCTCGGATGAGAGTATAGCGAAGATGTCTGCCTGTTTGCCTCCTCACAGATGGCGTGAAACAGACAATGATCTACGAAACTGTACAGCCAAGATAATATTCTCAGATCAACTCTACCTACAAAGGCGCATGCAAAGCATGAAACGCGCCAGCACTATAGCCTTCAAGAGGTACATCTCACAAGTACCTCGCTACTAGGACACAGACAGGTCGTTATTACACTCTTAACCAGTCACATGACCTTTACCTCATCCCGTTCGGACTCCCACTCCACCTTTCACAGTCTCAATCCAGTCTAGTCAGGAACACACACACACACACACACAACCACCTCCCGTCGCAGATTTGGCTTTTTGTTGTGCCACCAAAAAAGCAACCCTACCTCTATTGCTCCTGCATATTCCTTCCCTCCTTTCCCTCCTATCAGAGCATGCATGTGTCGCCTGCTCTCTTATCTCTCTCTCTCTCTCTCTCTCTCTCTCTCTGTGTGTGTGTGTTCGCTGGAGAGATGCTGGTGCGTTTGTGAGGGAGGAAGGTGAGACAGCGTGCGTGTCTGTGCTGCTGCTTGTGGGCTTTTCGCCGTTGCCCTGCGTTTGCTGCTGAGCATCTATCCCCGTCCGGGTTGAGATTTTTTCCTGCTTCCGGGCACGTCGCCGAGGATGTGCTCGTGTGGAGATGTGAAAGGGGAGGTTTCGAGGCGGGTTTGGAAACGAGGACTGTTTTGACGTGAGGTGTAAAACGAGGGAGGAGAGGGGATGTTCACACTGTGAGCTGGGACGCTGCGAGGGATAGCTTATGGGCAGCAGAAGTACAGCAGGACTCGTGGCAATACAAGCCTTAGGAAATTTTGGGTGCATACCGGCACACAAGGGCAAATGCCTCGCACACAACGTGCAACTCTTGATTTTTTGAAAGAGCTGGGGCACGACAGGGGAACGATAACTCAGCTCAGTCGAGCTCCCGCCACCGAGTCACCGAGCCTCGATTTAGTAGCACACCTGTCCACCAACACGAGTGCTCAAATTCATCACTCTTGACTGTTCACAGCAAGAGCAAAAAGAGTCAGGTGTCTGTTGGTACCTGCATGGACTTTCAACGAATTCGATATGGATCGTCTGAACGGATGGTTGCATCGGGGCAGGGATCCAGCCCTGCTCGCAATCACCATCACCAGACTGGGAGTGCAGATCTGCGGACGGAGCTTTTGCAGCTTGGTGGGCGTCGATGAGCCGCTCTTCGTTGCTGGACCTGCAGATTCTGAGACGAACAATGGTGCAGGCAAAAGGGGGGCCGTGCTGTACCTACAATTTGGATGAGCAAAGTTCGGCATCGAAGCACTGGATTTTATCGAGTGTTTGGACTTCCGATTTGCAAGATTTTGCGCTGTTTCTTGGATTTATTGTTTGAGGCAGGTTGCCGTCTGATTTATCGTGCTGAGTAGCGGGGACATGGAATCGCTGACATAAGCCGGCGCCGCAGTTAGTCCCCGAACTTCCTGCCAAGCCAAGAGATGCTGCGACCATGATGCAAACAAATCATTGCCTGACTGACTGCTGTCGACATGCACCATCAGAACAGGGGGCATGCATGCTGCTCCTCCAAATTTTGTTTTCTGTACGTTTGCCGATCATCCGACGTGACTCCCACACTATCGAAGGCATTGTCTAAGGACGTCCAGCGAACTGCCTAACCTTTGCAGTACCCAGCTCAAGGCACTTGACGGCTCGACTCTCGAACCTCTGGGACCTGCCACCTTCCTTCGACTGTTGCTGAAAGTACCAGACTTCTTCATAATATCCATCGTGAGTTTTCGCTAAAGAAGCTTTCGTTCCTCGATTCTTATGATGTCGAAGGATCGAACCTTTGTAGCGTTGAAACAAATGCTTCCAGTATCAGCCTCAGCGTTCACGAACTCGTGTCGCGCTCGAACCCTTCAACGGTGATGACCGTGCACCTGTGGCGTTCTTGCATGGCAGCTGAGACGTCAAGTGATATCCGAGCCTCTTTTCAGTTGGACAAGCTCGACAAGCTCGACATGCACACGGTCTGCACTCTCGAAATTGCACGGAGAAACAAGCAGGACTGACGGCGTCACCGGCTGGCACCTTGACCGCGGAGCCGTGAAACCTGTCTGTCCGCATACGCAGAAGGGCCAGCGGGCAGGATCGCATGCTTTCTCTCTGTATTTCCGTCGCTGCTCTCTTGCCTGCCTCGCGGTTCGTCTTCATTGTTCTCTGATTAGCTAGGGGGCCGATCTTTGCCACAGTCGACCTCGATCACACCAGGCAAGCCGCCCGTCAGCGCCAGAATGGGCAACCCGTTTCATTGCCACCGTCGCTGCATGCATTAACGTGGGACCCAGCAGGTGGGTCTGGACTGTCATTGACCGATGCTCCAAGCTCCCTCCACATCGTTGGCGTCTGTGCTGTGCTGTGCTCGTCTGTCTGCCTCTCCCCACATGACGGCTGGGACGAGATGAGGCCCGAGCAAGGCCGACAGTGGGTGCCGATGTGTCCACGTCTGCTGTCTGCTGTCTGCTCCTCTGTCTACATTGTATAAACATTCATCCGTTTCCTCTCTCCCCCCCTGACTATCGTTTTGTTCACCAGCTGTCGCTTTGCACCTGGCTACCCACGCTCCTTTCCCCGAAGTTGACTCTTGCCCAAACACGCCTTGTTGCCACTCCTTCAAAACAAAAACTACTCACTCCTTGCCCTCATCAAGATGCTTTCCAAAACCATCCTTCCCGCCCTCTTCCTGGGCATGGCGTCGGTGTCGTTGACTGCACCGGTGGCCCACCCGGGCTCATTCATCCCGGGAGAAGCAGGTCTCCCGGACCTCACAAACCTCACGCCGGTGGAGAGCCTCCTGCCGGAGGTCACTTCTGTCCTCGGCGAGGCTGGCGAGCTGTCATCCCTCGCCAGTACCGTCAAGCGTGATGGCAACGACCACGGTGCTGAACACGGCCCGGGGCCACAAGGCGACAACGGCCCAGGGCCACAAGACAACAACAACAACAATAACAACAACGGCGACCCCCAAGATCAGTGCAACGCCAGCGACGGCTGCGGTAGCGAAGACGATGGCGGCTGGTTGCCTATTATTTCAGGAGGAGGCTGCTGGTGGATCTTTTGCTGGTGAGCGACCACCGTCCAAGCTCCGGGCGAGCGACAGCGAGAGCGCCACCAACTTTTGACAATTCACATGGCAGAAAGGGTCTTGGGCCTGAAAAGCCGGATCCACCATTCAGTCAGCCAGCCAGCTCGCGCCATCAGCGCGCAACGATACCCTCATAGATGTCTGCCGTTTAATACCCCCATCAAGACGGTGCAGACAGGCACGGACAGATGAGCAACGCTCTGATCATCACACAACTTTACGATTTTTTTTTTTCTTTCATTTTTTTTCTCTCTTCGCTTTGCGCCGGCAGCCTTTCCTGGCTTTTGGAGGCAACAAATGGCAGGTTACGGGATGGACACACAAGCGGTCGTGATGACCCCTTTCTCAGTTTCGCGGGTGATTTGTGATTACATTCTGCATTTGATCGGTATTAGCCGCCGACACCTTGTCTGTACGATATAGCATTCAATACAAAACCTACGTTTGACACCCGGAGCAGATCAGAGCAGACACATGTAGAAGACCAAGTAGATCGTGGACTGCCTCCTGCTCGCCCAGCCTCTCGTGAAGATCCTGAGTTCACCGTCCGTAGACACGCGCGATCCCGTGACCCACCTGGTAGAGACTACCACTGATCTCCAAGCTCGGACATTTATAGCATCAAGCGGCATCTCCACCCAACGGCATGATGGTGTGACAAGAGACGTGTATAGGGGAGCGTGAGATAACCCACAGATATCCACACACTCTCCCCACCCGAACACCCAACGTACCGCCCCATCTCCTCTTCGACTCCAACGATGACGGTAGACAGTGTGGGAACAATGGCGCCACACCCCAACCGTCCAACCCGTGCCGTAGCAAAAAAGTACGTACCTACCGACCTACCTACCTACCTACCTCACAAGTAGCCGTAGCTGTAGCTATATATGCAACCACACACGCACACACAAAGTCAAAGGGGCGGGAGAGGCGTCGCACCATCAACCCGCCCCTTGCGACCCACCCGCCGTTGAGAACAGGAACAAGAAGACGTCTAGAAATGGGCAACTACCAGTATTGGCACTACGCCGGAAGCTGGTGTTGGTGTGTGTGTGTGTGTGTGTGTGTGGTCCAGGGGGGGACGAAGAAAGCCTATCGCGGGGTGGAGGACGGCTGCAGATCACAAAGGCACTGTGGGTGGGAGTGACAGATCGGCGGTGGTTTAGCGTGAAACGCTGGTCGCGAAAAGTCGTTGTCGGCGCGCGTGCGTCGTCGTCGTTGTCGGGTTTGTGGATGTTGGCGGGTGAGATGGGCTGGGCGGGCTCCATCACCTTGAGATTCTGTAGGTAGGGAGAAATATAGTGCTGTAGGGTCTTGTGGACCGTTTGGTGGAGCTTCGGGACTCGAGTTAGGCTGTGTAGTAGTATGCACTGCTTCTGCCGTCTTTTTTGAGGGGTAGATTTCTCCTTACATGCACAGCGCACGCTGCACCGCACTCTGCTCCGCTGCACTGCACTGTGCTGCTGCAGTAATCAGGGGGAAAGTTGATGTCGGGTTTCGCGGGGTGATGATAAGGGAAAGACGGAGTCCAATTCCGACCCCGTTTCCCGTTTCCTCAAACAATCAATTTGCCTTTGCTCATCCTGAAGAGTAACGAGTTCAGCCTGGTAGTGACTATGGAATCAACGTTTTGGTATTACGGCGGAATCACTGTGATGGCGTTCGTATCCTCCATACTATCCAAGCCCCTGCTCGAGCCAGAGAATGCCCCTTGACTCGGCATTATCGTCGTGATAACCCGAAGACGACTATCCTCACAAGCTGCGGCCCTAGCGCGAGGCATCCTCCCGCTTGTCGTTGGCGATCGTCATATTCGCTGAGAAAGAAGAAAGAAAAAAAGTACTACCTAGCTCGAGGTCTCGTGTGAATATACGTGTGCGTCGCATTTGGACATTTCCACCACACCCTCAACCATGTACACGGACGCACACTCTGCTCAAAGCGTACCTTCATGTCACCCCGTCCGAATCCCCCATCCACCCCTGTCTTCCACCTCAGGCCAGCCGGTCGATCCGATGAGCATCTTCTGAGCTGCTCCCATTCCCAACTTCTTGTCTGTCCACCTCTGAGCTGAACGCTAGCATGAACCGCCTGCGTCGATCAGTACCCACCTCTGGGCGGGGACGCATGGACTCTGATGACGGCTGGGCTTGATGCACTGGCGAACAGCGACACACACACATACCTAACTGTCCGCCCAGTGATGCATGCAGGCTCATCTCTGATGGTCAACATCACGTCCGTTCTCGTGTGTTCGCATGTGACCATGTGCTGCCGTTCGCAGGCGGTATACGCATGTCTGCAGGTACCGGGGGGTTTGCAGGCGGACGTGTTCTTGGGTGCCTGACGGTAGAGGTGGTTCGTCCTGTATCCTCTCATTGCGTGAGGAGAGGCACACTGAAACGGAAGCAGCGCCCTTCTCGTTCACCTCTTCCCCTCGCCCTGCTAGCTCGAGTCGAAGGACGACAGGGATCTCGCACCGGCGTGGCATGCGAGGCCGGACGAGCCTTGTTCCTGTACCGTTCTCTTAGCAGTCATGTTCTCTTAACGTCTGTTGATCGTCCCCTTCTCTTTCGCGTCTGTCCAGTCGCCACCTTGACCTGGTCGTCGACACACACGTTCCTTTCTCTCCCTACGTTTATTCTCTTGTCTTTGTTACTCGCCATCCGGCTTCACGATCTTTATCTTCTTCTTCTTCGACGACAACCGCGTCGGCGGACAAAAACCGACAAAACAGCTCGACTAGCAGGCCGCGGAGAAGTTTACGCTCTTTCATCATGAACGCACTCGAAAGTGCCCTTATGGCCGGTGGATCGCCGGCATCCACCGCCGCTCCCTCATCTCCTTCATTGCCTCAATCATCTTCAGCAGCAGCAGCAGCAGCAGCAGTGGGAGGCGCAGGCGCAGGCGCGAGCGCAGGCGGTGCTGGCGCAGACGGCGGTCTCGGCAGCCTGATATCGCAGCTTCTCGGCGGCATGGACAACCAGATCACGCCGCTGACGGGCCTGGTGACGCCGGCCTCGCTGCTAGCCATGGCCATCTGCTTCCTCATTCTCGGCATCATTCTGACATCTGTGCGATTCACCACCCGCAAGATGCAGAGGCTTGATGTCGGCTGGGACGACTGGCTGCTCATCCCGGCGCTGGTGCTGATGCTGGCCATGTGCGTCAACGTGATCGCCGGCGTGGCCATGGAGCGACTGGGGTACAACCTGCCGCCGCGACGAGACCCGAACGGGACGCAGGACGCGCTTTATGGGTATGCGCCAGAGATAGCGCAGGACGACACGGTAAGTCAGAGAAAATTGTCTACCCCTTAAAAAAAAAAAAAAAGGCTTTTAGAGACAAGAAATCAAAAAAAAAAAAAAAAAAAAACCACAACGAACATCTGAGCTGACTAAGAAAACCCAACAGTTCCAATACGTGCAAGAAATCTTCATGCCACTCCAGCTCATGTTCACGAAAATGTCCATCGTGCTCTTCTACCGACGCGTGCTGCTGCCCAGCTCGCAAGGCGCCTTCCACTGGATAACGCTGGTCCTGCTGGGGCTCCTCGCGCTCTGGGGCACGGTGTTCACCATCGGCTTCATCTTCCCGTGCGGCACAAAGTTCTACCTGTACTGGGACGGCCCGCTCGCCACCGCCGCGTCTCTGTGCATCAACATCCAGCTCGAGGTCGCCATCATCATCTCCGACGTGATCCTCGACATCTTCATCCTGATCCTGCCGCTGCCCAAGATCTTCCTCAAGCTGCAGCTGTCGACGCGCAAGAAGCTGCTCGTCGCTTTCTCGTTCGCGCTGGGCGCCCTCAACGTCGTCATCGCCATCGTGCGCGGCGTCGTGGTCTTCAGCGTCATCGACGACGACGGCAACCCCTCGGGATTCACGGGCGACCTGCTCGGCGAGGCCGGCACCACCTCGACCGAGGTCTACTGGGGCCTGCTGGAGTCGGGCCTCTCCATCGTTGTCGCCTGCCTGCCCGCCCTGCAGTACCTCATCACCCGCAACGGGCCGACGCAGCTGCTCCGCACAGTGGGCAACGGTCTGCGCTCGGTCAGCCAGCTCAGCTTCCGGCGCCACAGCAGCGGGAACAGCAGCGGGAACGGCTCGCCTTCAGGCAGCGCGGCGGGCGGCACGGTAGCCAGCAGCGCCATGGCCAGCCCCAACATCGGCGCTGGCACCCGCTTCGGCGCCAGCAAGCCCCACGGCCACAGCTACCGCCGCAACAACAAACTCCGCGACTTTGACGACGACTTCGACTACGACTACGACTATGACTACGACTACTACGACGACAGCAGGGACGTGGTGCGCGTCTCCGTCGAAAAGGGCAACATCCGCCACCTGGGGCTGGACGAGAGCCGCAACAAAGCCCGGAAACTGCGTCTTGGCAACGACCGACACCTCTACAACAACCAACACTCACGCACACAGTCCAGCGGCACTGGCACAGGCACAGGCACAGGCACAGGCACGACCTCGCCCATCTCGCCGCTCAGCCCCTGGACGCCCAGCTCGCCGTCCTCGACGACCGCGCAGCCGCGCACGCCCGCCAGCCCCAACCCCAAATCCACTCGTCGCTACAGCATCCGCGCCAGCAGCGTCTACAGCACGTACTCCACCTCATCCACCGTCCCTCCAACCCCATCTGCTCCGCTTCCGCCAACGACCCACCCGACCACAGGAGGAGGTCTGCGCACGCCCACGGCCGTGACCCTAGCCGCAGCCATGGCCTCTGCCGCCGCCGCCGCCGCCGCCTCGGCGAACTCAACGCCGCTCACCTCACCGGATCTGAGAACCGCCACAGAACGGGCGCTGGGCACGCCCTTGCGCCGAGGCAGCTTCCAGACCGAGAAGGAGGTGGTGCTGGTTGCTGCGGGTGTTACGGGGCTGAGGGCGCCGGGGAGGTCGATGGCGAGTGCTGGTGCTGGTGCTGGTGCGGCGCGGGGATCGACGAGTCGGAGTCTGCGGACGGGTGAGGTGGTGGGGATGGGCATGGGCATGGGGGTGGGGATGCCGAAGACGCCGCCCGTGGCGCTGTTGCCTGCGCCGCTGGCGATTGGGGGTGCGGATAGGGGGGCCAGGAGGCCGAGTGTTTGGACGTTGGAGGATATTGGTGCGATGGGGGGTGGGGGGGATAAGGGCCGGAGCAGGAGCAAGAGTGCGGCGAGGAGTATGGCGAGGAGTGGGGATGCGGAGGATACAGAGTCCGAGAGTGGTGTGTTGGGGTGGGAGCAGAGACGGGAGGGGATTGAGATGTTTTGACACGTTTTTTTGATCTATTTCTCAGCTCGAGAGAGATACGTGCGTGACAACTGAGAAGGGCCTGAGTAGGGTGCTTCAATGAAGGTGGATGCGGCGAGAGAGTGTACGATTATAGGTGATGGTCAGGGGGGGGGTGCGAGATTGCAAATGTATGGAGATGAGCGAGCTTGGCGCAGCTGGGATTTGGTAGGCTGATTCATCTCATCAAGGTTGATGTTGATAACATTGGTGTTTGTCACTTTTTTATATGGCCAGGTCTGGAGTACGCAGCAAATGGGTTCAGTTGATTTTATGGATCTCACGAAATGGCAATTACATCTTTACTCATACTGTCTGGCTGCTTTGACGTTTCCAAGCTTGTGTAGCATGTCGTAATTGGTATCCAATGTGGCCACTTTGATCAATGGACACTCATGAGGCGGGCAAAGTCACAAGCAAGTAGCAAAATGGTCCAAATAACTTTCGGGTGATTGTTCATGATGAATTAAAAGGTCATCTCATTTCATCCGTGATTCACGCGGCATCGTGTCGTGTCATATCGTACAGCTGACTGCCCAATCCGCATTCCTCACTGCAGCATCCAGCACTGCGAGATGAGAAAGGGATGACAGCCAGAAAAGCTATTGGTACATTCGTTTCCCATCGCTTGAACGCCATACTCTACAAGTGTGGTTCGACGCGTAGGTCCTGCTGCGTGGCAGCTGCTCATTAATGACTCTTTCTCATGCCATTGCGTTCGCTGTAGTGGTGCCATCCTAGCATCGACGCCTTAGGTGCTCGAGGTGCCGTCGTCGGCGGGGATGCCCTCTTCGTCGCCGGGCTCGCGGTACGTGCCCTGTGGCTTGCCGGCGCCGCGGGTGCGCTCGTTGATGATGTTGTCCTTGTCAATGGCCTGCTCGTCGTCACGGGCTAGATAGATTCATTGTTAGCTTTTGCTTGTGGATTGGTAAACGAAGACAGAGAGCAGTTTTTCTCGGACAGAGCAACATTGATCCAGCAGCCGCTGAGAGTGTACATGGAAACCGCAAAAGTATAGACATACCGAGCTGGGCGTCAGAGTCGGCCTCATCAGCGTTAATCGGATCCTCGACCGGCGCGTCGTCAGACTGCACGGGAATCTCGCTCTGGCCCTGCCTGGACTGGTAGCCCTCGGACTTGGGCGTCTCAAACTCCTGCTCGGAAGACATGTTGATGTAGTGGGGAGAGGTGGATTTGATGGATTGAGGAACTGTGAATTTTAAATGGTCTGTGTGGGTATGATTGTGAGTGAGCTGTTGTAGAGAAAGGGAAATCGATGATGACAGCTAGAGTATTTGTACACTCGAGCTCCACAGCGAGCTGAGACTGATGTCAACTGACATCACACAGCCGTTGGGAGGTACAATATCAAAAGTACGCGCGAGAAGCGCTAGCTCTGCACGTCTCTTCGCCAACGAGGCTTGTGTCACAGAGGTTGCTTGTGAGCAGGCACGGGCTGTCGTCATGACATTCTGCTTCAGGACAGTACTCCAGGCACGACATGGCTTTAGCCTTTCCCACGACCATGCGATCCGCAGAGGCTGGGCTCGTTTCGTCAGAACAGGCGATCCGGGCATGGCGAGCGAGATCTGGTATGCTGCGCCGTCAAGCACGATTGGCATCGACACCTCTGGTCCCCGTCACACCTTAGCCCCGAAGAGGATTGGTTTGATACCGGCAAGGGTGCGTGAAAGTCAATATACGCGATCTCAACGCGTGACGACGACGGCATGAAATCGACACAACCTGTCTCACTGGCAACACCAACCTCCAGATTCGGTGGCTGATCAGCGTCTTCGTACCCTTGCTTATCGCACATGTTGGTGAGAACGCAACATCCCTCAATCAAGGTCGGCATGTTCGATCAGATCCATGTCATGACTGCAGCAGTTCGGCAGGCGAGGATTAGCGCCAGCAGAGGTGGTCCAACTCGAGACGGCTGGCCCTGAATTCCCATTTTTCGTGGGCCTGATTGGCGCGGAAGCTTCTGTCAGATGCGAGCGGCGCAACAGCTGAGCCATGGGGCAGCACGGCCGCATGGAGCTACTGGCGAGGGGTGTGCCAGCTCGCCAGTCAGCGGCAGGGATGGCACGAAGCTCGCTCACCTTTTTGACGATTATGGGTCCGCAGTTGAGATCCTAGATAGTAGCCCAGGCCAGGAAGGCGTAGGCAGCTTCCCGACTGGAGATGCTGATACCCTTGGCATGCTCGTCTCCATTTCGTGACGACATGACGGCACGAAGGTGTGACAAAGATACAGATACACAAGAGAGGTCGACTTGGATCGGTACGTACCGTCTATGCAGTCGTGACGGAGTCCACGGTCATCGGCGCAGAGCGTGCAGATGCTTTTAGCTCAAGCCGTGTCGGTGCTGCAGTCTGGCATCTGGTTGTCATGGCAGCCAGCGTACCATAATGAGATGCAACCGATCCATTGACCCTTTCAAACCTCATAATGAAGATGTAGATTGCGAATCAACGAACCAGAGCTGTCAGTCAAGTTGCCCGCGTCATCGAAGCGACAGAAGCAGACGCGGCAGAAATTCGATGGTCGTCGTCATGGACAAAACTCAGTTTTCCCCCGTCTCTGACCTCATGGCCCGCTAGTCCATTCTCAGCGTTAGCCAGGAACCTCGGAGTTCCAGGTCCTTCAACAATTTGCAACTCGTCAGATTAGTGTCGTGAACGCTCACAATATATGGAAATATGATAGGTCAAAAGTCCCGACCTCGAGCGAAGCGAGCAAAAAAAAAAAAAAAAAGGGAGTCGAATTCTTTGGCGACAGATCATTTCCCGAATCAAGAGCTTGAATTATATGCCACATGTGTGCACGAAATCTTATTGTGTGCGCCTCAGCTGAACCAGACTCAGCTTGGAGATATTAAATATTAGTTTTCTACCTGACTGTGTCAAATTCTGTTGTGCATAATTCAAATATGTGCATTGAGTATGTGTTCGCAGCAAGTAGTCTTGTTTCGACCTCTAAGCTATGTTTATCTCTTTGCAGTGCAGTTGTGCCTTGGCCCTAAATGCCAGCACGAGACTCGAAGAATCTGTTCCTCGACAAATATCCAGCCCAAGCTCACACAAGCTCAACGACCCGAGCCTCCAGACCCATACCGTTGACCTCACGGTCTATGAGTGCATGCATGGACATAGCACTGTCCCACAAGCTTGAACCTGTTCCCCTGATCAAGCCTGAGCACAAACGGCATACCAATGCCCGCAAGAACAGCAACAATATCTCCCTGCTCTGCCATCGCTGGAGCAAGCATTAAGAGCCGTTTCTCCGTTGTTACGCAGAGCCGGCGGTTTCGCATGGCTTGCTTGTATGCCAGCTGGACCTCGAGCACCGACCTCTCCCATGCTAGACGCCTTACAGGCTTCTCACGCACGCGCTTCTCTTTTTTCTTCTTTTGCTTCTTATTTGTGGTTTTTCCCTGGCTGTTGTTGTGATGATGGTGGTGGTAGTGGTGGTTTTCTTCTTGCTGATAGATATGGGCTGGCTGAGCTTTGTTGAGGGCAACCTGTATACCTTCTGGAGCTTTGGGTATAACAATGTATCTTTGTTCTCGAAGACTGCACGACAGCGAGGTGGACACTTCTCTCTGCCTAGATTCTGATGTTAGTCAAGTTGCAATGCTGCAATACCTTGCTCAATACAGAGTCTCACCCGTCTGATCCATGCCTCCGACCGATGTCTTCCAGACCACGTCGAAATGATCATCATCTGTATCGAGTTTCTTCGGCTTGCCTTCCATCGCAAAGCCAACCAGACCCATCAACGTCTCGTTCACGCCAACAGTAGGATACAAATCTCCAGGAAAGGTACAAACATCCCCAATATCACCAACCGTATCAGCCAACTTCCCAGCAAACGTCAAAACCCCTCCCATCAGCCGCCATCTCCACGACCTTTTCCGCAATCAACACACCCTGACCGGCATGATGCAGCATCCTCGTAGCCGTATCATACCCCAGCCCCGTCGTAACGTTCGGCCTGCTCCAGTCCGGAACCCACGACGGCTGTTCGTCCATCCACTCATGGTCCACCGAGCACAGCATTCGCGTAGTCTGGAAATGGTCCCATCTCCTGGCCTTTGGGATCCTTCATGCCGCCCTGCTCCCACTCATCTCTGTACTTGGCCTGCAACACGTCCCTGGTAGCCCACTCCCTGTGATATCTGATACCCGTCCAAACCGTCGTATTCCCCGCCCGCTCATGAATCCTTCCCCATTAACACCACCTGCACCACCCCCTTTTCGTCCCCATCCCCCCCCCTGACCCACACACCCGTGGTCGATCCAGAAAGAGAAAACCACAGCTTCCGAAGGGGTGGGCGCAGGTGATTACAGCGCCGCGGACAGGTTGGGCGTGACACGTATTTCCGAACCACCACTGCCTTTCCACCTGCCTCTCCGCCAGTTTCTTCTCCGGGCCCATAGTGCACAAGCACGTCAATGGGCTCAGTGAAGGCTGGTGTTGGCCCCTACTGGTAGCTGCTGAGCGCGGTGTAACCAGACCGGCGAACCCGAAGTCACATCTACAGCGTATGATGGGGGACGTGCTGGACAGGAAGCCGTCCGGGTTCGGTGGAGGAGAGGGATGTGTGGGAGTCAGAGGTTGGCGTGGCGTGGCGGAGGGAGCAGCGGAGTGGAGGAGAGGTGGGGTGAGGAGTCTGAGCCCGGTGGCGGTGGTGATGATTATGATGATGATGATGGTGATGGTGGTGTCGGTAATGGTGCTGTATGTGCAAGAGCTGAGGAGGACGGGGTTGCAGGCGTGGGACGAGAGTGGGTGCTGGTTCCTGTCGTCTTCGAGGTCGGAAGAAGAGGAGGAGGAGGAGGAGGGGGAGGAGGGGAAGAGATCCATGTGTGATGTGGTTGGGTGGGCTTGATACGCTGGGGTTTGCTGTTGCTGCTGTTGCTGTTGTGTGATGGTGATGCTGGTAGCTTCAATTGCACATGTGCAGCAACACGGTGTGATCGTGGCCGTTGGCATTAAAGTAGTCATGTCATCTTTTGCTTATCGATTGGAGCCGCAGGATTATAGCTAGCGAGCGCCACCAAGCTCGTAAGCGACGGAACGACTGGACAATACTTCACATGCTGAACGTGCACGTATTCATCCTCATTCTGCGTGTCACGTGCCTTGTACTTCGGACATTGATTTGTATGAAAACACATATGAGATTTGGCTTCATCTAAATGCAGAATCTACTTTGAACAGTCGTAAAGTCATCATAGTAAAACAAGTCTAAAAACAGCGTTGGGCAGGTCATGTCAAACTGCGCTCGTGACCTCGACCTCGATCGTTTTCATGATGCCGCCCAAGTCACTTCTCTCTCCTCTGGATGGCGGTGCTGTGGAGTCTTGTTCTGACTTGCCGTCGTACCCGTCCCTGCTTTCCACGATATCTGCCTGACTGCCGGCCGGACGCTGCTTCTCCGCGTGGTCGTCGCCAATGGCTGTCAGCTGGTACCAAGACTTCCTGCCTCCTCCCCGACTGGCTGATGCCGCCTCCATCGTCTTCCGTCTTGACGCTGCAGGCGATGTCGCGGCACCGTATGGCGTCGCGCGCGGGTCGAACCCGGCCCGAACGTACTCGATGAACCGTGGCATCGTAGGGAAGGTGGTGCCGAGGATGATGCATGCAATCTCCGCAATCGCCCAGTATGCGACGGGAAATATGTCTCGCGTCGGGTTGTGCGTCTTCAGGAAGAGTACGGAGTATATGGTCCGCATAATGGAAGATACGGCTGCAAGTCCAGTCACACAAAACACGAGAGACACGACGATCTTTTTCCGCTTCTGCATCTGAACGCCCTGCAGCACTACCAGCGGCAGCACCAGGATCGAGCAGTTCATCACAAAGTTGAAGACCGACGTGCCGATGAGTATGCCCTGGATGTTGAAGCAGTGGCCCGGCACCATCGGGTTCCAGATCTTTTCCCGTGGCACGCATTGGAAAACGTCGAAGAGGCCGACAGTGATGTAGAAGATGGAGCTGACCCAGATCAGGCCTCGGACCGTCCACCAGGTCGCGTCCCGAGACTGAACGGCAAAGACACGCTGCAGCTGGAGCAGAATGGCCCACTTTGCGGTCAGGACTCCCGGAACGTACATGACGATGATGAGGTTGGACCACTGTTGCGTTCCGAGATCAGCACCAGGTCCCAGATAAATTATTCAATTGTACAGCAATCTCTTCGACAGCTGCTTGTGCGCACTTACGTATGCAAACTCAGAGTACTCGGCAAGCGATGTGTTCCAGATATCGGCGCCATGTGTTGGCTGAACGACCAAGAGGACGCACCAGACAATCAACAACACTTGCGCCAGCATCAAGACATCTGTCAACGTGTCAGCACAGAGCAAAAGTGCACTCGTTCCAATGCCCGCATCACGTACAGTCTTCGTAGGCCAGTTTGCGAAGCAGGTAGAGCTTGGTGAAGAGCCGGATGCCGACAGCAATGACGGTGGCAGTCAGAGATATGATGACCGTCGGAAGAAGAGTCGACCACATCGTCCGATGGTCAACGAGGTTCGGAGTCACGCCAGGCGGAGGCGGAGCGGCCGGCGTGGTGTAGAGATCGATTTCTGAGGCCTCCATGATGCTTAACCTGTTCCTGCTGGTCGCCTCCAACACGATACACCAATCCTCCTCGATGCAGTTGGCATCAAACGAAGCAGACTCGTGTTTGCGCTCAGCTGCTTTGCTTGGGCATATCCAAAAAGGCAGGCAGGAAGGGAAAAGGAATAATGCTATCGATCGACCATAATTGGGGGACCGTAAGACATTTCATAAGGCGAGGAAGCTCAGGCCATGGCTCTTACATAGGAGAACTCGGACACGCTCCTGGCCTGCCCGGGGGCCGTGTGAATAACAAGGTACCAGATCAAAGACGTGAGAACCCTTCTAGTCCATTGGCTCGCATGTGTAATTCTGACCACTACAGGCTTCCTGACCTGCCGTGGCCAGCCCGTTGCCAGCCCGTGGCTCTTCGCTGTGGGTCCTCACAGAAGTTAGGGTACAAGAGGGCCACTCGTTGACATTGGATCAAGTGCGTGCTGACCAGACATTAGCAGTAGCTTGACCCGAAAGGCCAACTCATCGACATCTTGCCGGCTCGACATGTGCGTGAGAGCGTACATTAGTCTGGGAGCCCCTGCATCACTTGCCCTGTCGTTCACCAGATTCGAAGTGCAAGGCCTGTCCAGCGAGTCGCCCTTCACTGACAAGGACCGGGATGTAAGCCTGTCTTGATAGGGTGGCCGGCTAATGGCGCATCAGTTGGCTGAGATCGCCACCGGCTAAGCCGCCAGATGGCCCGCCACTCCGAGAACTCCGCGGTGAATTGCCAGCCGCGAAGATGGTGATCGCTGTAGCTCCCAAGGATACGAGCTGGATTAACGTCCGACACAAAAGCTAACACCCCGTCTCAGAATTGTTTCTCATACAGAGGAGAGCCACAGAGCCAGCGACTGCGTGTCTTGAATCACCTTTCGCTCTGGAACGGGCGCAAAGTAAGCGTCTGCCGAGACGGCAGATTCAGATTCGAGTGGCGGGTGGGTATAATCAGTGTGGAGAATCGTCTATTCGGGCAGGTCCAATGGAATCGCCCAGGTACCAGTTCTGCTGAGGCGGCAAAAGAAGGGAAACTTCTGAGTCGTCAGACAGGATTTGAGCGGCCGATCCACTGGCTCTCGAGCAGCCTGTCCGCCGCGCCGGAAACCAGCAAAATTTCGCGCCGTGACTCGCTGCACCCTGAAAGTCTGCTTGCCCCCTTTCGGCCGCATCATCCGCCGATCGCTGGACAGACTTTGAAGATGCCCCTGGCAGGAAAACGCTCGAACTCTAGAGTGTCGAGGGCTCTCTCACGCCTCGTCACGCGACATCCACGGCGCTCGAACATGTACAAAGGCAACAGCTCGATCATGAGTGTTTGCTCGCAACTTGTATGATGCATCGAAGGCTCGACAAGAGCAACAAAGTCCACCATCTGGTGTTAGGAGCTTCAAGGAGAAACACGGCATAATGCACGTTTCGTATCCGCTAACGCAAGGTTGTCTGTGCGTATCGTATGCGCCTTTTTGCCCGGGCTTTCATTGTACAGCATGATTGTCTTGTTTCTTTCTCCCTCAAATCGGCTCGAACAAGGCGCGATTCAATCCCAGCCTCCTCGGGACCATGCAGCCTCGCCACCCATCAAAATGGCCTCCACGTGGTGCTGGCCTTGCACCTCTTGAAGTAGGTGTGCGCGATAAGCTGCATCTCTGGGGTGCTGCATGTCGGAAGACGAGCGGCAATTGTGTGTGTGTGTGTTGTGGAGACATTGCTGGTCTTGGGCCGGCAGTTGCTCGGAGAGCACTTGTGCAAAAAATCCCTGCCAGTTGATAAGTATACCCGTACCATTCGCCAGGTCCCTGCAACTGTACACTTTGATCTTGTATTTTCTCATACTTTTGGCTGGAGCAATCTCGATCCTGTTGGCTTGATTCCTTCGGTTCTTTCCAGAGAATGAGATACTCGCCTCTCAAGCCTGACTCTGGCCGGCTGCATGTACCAAGGAGTCGAGACGGATGTATCTGGAGAACATTCTCATTCGTGATGACAGCGATGGTATGGGGCATGACTGCCAGACGCCTGATCTGCCATCTAATCTTGGGGCTATCGTCTCTCGAGATCCTCGCTTTCTAGTGCATTCATGAGCCTCTCTCAGATTTCGTCATGTTTTTGCAGTTCGTGGTCCATCGTCACCTGTTGCGAGATCTCGTAGAAATTTCATGGTTGGTTGCCACTCTGGCTAATTGCTGATATCAAGCAAAAAAGCCCAGGGAGAAAGAGAGAGAGAGAGAGCAGTCGACGCTTTGCCACCGCAATACTACGGAAAGATGACGTGGTTTGCTGATCTGGGTAGGTACACCACACGCACTTGCCACATGAACGATTTATACGGCTTACTCAGTGACATTTGCGGAGGCAATATACCCACTGGCGATTTGGGATGATTGGATTGTACTACTCTCAGTCCAGATTTGTGATGAGGACATGAAGTGAATCTTCGTTGGACTTTGGACGAGACGCCAAGCTGAATGCGAGTCATGCTTGTGTCCCTTGATGCATTGCGAGTCGAAAGTGATTATTCAATTGAGTAGTACTACTGACTTGATTCTGGCAGCTTGTCGTATTTGCTGTTCCATGACCATGAAGAATTTTCTCGCAATTAGACCACGTAACGGACGTTACTTTTGGTCCATGGTTCGCCAGACATATGATACAGCATCTCGGCCATCACATTGAATGCCCCTCTATACTGATTCCGCTCCTCTAGCCTTTTCACATGACTCAGAAGTCTCCCTAGCCCACCAGCCTCGACGCTTCGTCCATCTCACACAGTAAACGAGCGCCAGCAGCACTGGAACCTCGATCAACGGACCGACGGTACTCGCCAGCGCCTGATCACTCTGCGGGCCATACGTCGCAGTGGCGACTGCAATTGCCAGCTCAAAGTTGTTGCTCGCAGCTGTGAAGCTCTGAACCGTCGCCAGACCATACTCAAAGTTGAGTCTGCGCGTTGCAAAGATGGCAAATGCAAAGATGAGGATAAAGTACACGAACAGCGGCGCGGCGACCCTCACAACACTGACGATCTGGTGCACGACCTGCTTGCCCTGCGCTGCGAACAGGACGATGATGGTGTACAGCAGGCCGATGAGCGACCAAGGTGCCAGCCAGGCCATGAGCTTCTTGTCGTAGAACTCGGGAAAGCGCGTACGCACGGCCAGTCGAGTGAGCAGTGCCGCTCCCACTGGGATTCCGAGGAATATGCCGACTGAAGTGGCTACTGGCGCGTAGCTGACCTGGATTGTCGAGGGCGAGTGGCTGATGACGCGGATGAAGAACACGGCCATGGGCGCGTACAGCACGAGCTGCAGTAATGAGTTGACAGCGACCAGCACTGCGCCGTACTCGTTCGAGCCGTTGGCAAGTTGGATCCAGATGAGGACCATGGCTATGCAGCGCGCCAGACCGACCAATATCAGGCCTTCGCGTAAGCCAGACTCGTCGGGGAGGAACGCCCAAGCCAGACCAAGCTGTGAAGATTTCTTGTCAGCCAGCTGCCTCTCATTTTTGCCTCCAAAAAGCATTCACAAACAACTCACCATCAGAAACGGCGCAACGATCCAGTTCAGAATCAAGCTAAACGCCAGCTGCCGCCAAACCTCCCTCTCCGCAAAGACCAGATGGAGGCTCTCGAAGCGCACACGACACAGTATGGGATACATCATGACCAACAGGCCCACAGAGATCGGCGCCGACACGTTGACCTGTGGTGCGAAACGGCCCTTTTCCAGAAGCGCTCCCTCGATGCCAGGCACAAAGTTGCCCAGCACGATGCCGATGATGATGGCCAGCAGGATCCAGAGTGCTAGAAGTCGATCCAGCCAGCCCAGGCCACGGATCGGTGGTGGCAAGGCGTCGTCGGTGGGTGACCCGGCTGAGCAGCAGGGTACTGTAGATTTCGTAGTGGAAGGCTGTTTGGCCTCTTCAGCCTCGGATGGAAATCCGGGAGATTTTTCTGATGTCGCCGATACGTTCCCTCCATCGCTGGAAGTAGCTGGTAGTGCATCGACGCGAGGTTCCGTGGCGACTTTCATGGGAGGAGCCGCCATGCTGAATGAGATAACTTGGTGAGGGTCACTCAGTTCTACGCCACTGGTTTTACAAAGAAATCTTATGCGTTCGCAAATCGCAATAATGGGCTGCCAGGGAATTGTGCCGATGTAGACGCTTCCTACATACCCTCAATGATATACAGTCCATGACTACTACTACTGCTGCTGGTTCCCACATCTATCAGAAAAGGCAGATCGAGACCAAAGAAAAGGTGTATCAGTCTGCAGCCAATAAGAGGCGGGCAGTGACTAAGTGCCAAGACCCCACCTGGCTGATTTTCTACCCTCAATTATGAGAAAGTAAGATGCGGTGTCCTGAACCATCCCGAGTTGGGATTTTGTTGGCAAATTAATTAGATGCTTCGATTAATGAACGAATCGAGGATAGTTCGTTCAGATACATATTTACGCGTAAAACATATGCTTTTACCGTTAAATCGAAAATCTGCTAATGGGATCTATCAAATAGCATCTCAGAGGAAGATCAACGATAGTACTTGCATAGCACAGATGACGACATCAGATTGATCAAGAACATGTTCAATTTCTAGTGAACTGGCTGAAGATTGAGATGACTGCAGTCAAATGCAGCCAATAGTATTCCAATACATAAAAACCAGGGTTGTCAGCCCCATTTGACAGCAAAGCGAGACCATGCGTCGCCAACCCCTCCTCTGCGCCATATAAATGAATAGAAATACAGGAAAAAACGACACTGAAGTTGTAGAATCGCGCCCCATTTTGTTCATCATGCCTTCGATATCATGCTTCCCGCACCAAAGACTCCTTTTTCGGTCACGATCAAGGAACGTGGATCAAGTTCTTGCTCGCCCGCTCGACCAGGCCAGCGACCTTGTCGACCGCCGCCTGCGCCGCATCCCAATCTTTCCGGTCAATGGGCTCGCGGATCGAGGCGAAAAAGACAGCCTCGTAGCCCTGCGAGATGGAAGGCGAGAAGACGACGTGCTTGAACTGCTCGCGGTCAGGCAGGCCAGCAGCGTCCAGCAGATCCTTCTCGAAAGCGGCCGCTCGCTTGTTGTGGTCGACTCGCTCCGCTGCGACGGCCGGCGACTCGACGTCGTACTGCATGTAGGCCGCCTCCCAGCCGAGCTCCCACTGCCTGAACGTCTCGGCCGCCTGAGCCATGATGCCGATGGCGTCGGTGAGCGGGTCGAAGTTGACCTTGGCCTCGGCCTGGTCCGCGTACTTGGTCAGGGCGTCCAGGTAGCTCTTCATGGCCAACGCGTAGGCCTCGAAATCGAATGGCATGATGCGCATTTCGGCTAGTTCCAGGATCAGGAAGGCGACCACGTTGGCCATCAGCCGGTGCTGCTCGAACTCTGGGTCGAATATGCTGGACATTAGGTCGAAGGTGTCGTGGCAGCTGTGGTATGGGTACGAGCTGCCGGACATTCCGAGGTCGATGCTCGATACGCCAGCCAGGTCCTGGAAGGCGACAAAGTCGCTGCCCGCTCCGAGACCCTCTACTCGGGAGCCCTGATCGACCCAGATTTGACGCATACTTGCGTTGGCCCTGTCGTCCCAGACGTGCTCGAGCGCGCGGTAGAAGGCTCGCTCCATTACTGGCGATGCTCGGGCGTTCAGCTTCGGCCCAAATACGGCGGCGTCGAGGTTGACGTAGGCGTATCCACTCTTGCGCAGCTCTTCGATGTGTTTCTCCACATGCTCGGTGCTACCGATCATGTTGTACTCTTCGGCGTCCCAGCTTATGAACTCAATTGTCCTGGAAGGGCGCCAGGTGGCGCGTAGCAAGTCATTGAATACCCTGACAACCTCCATCATCACAGCCGTGCCCGAGCCTGGGTCCACGGCACCAAAGCACCAAGCATCGCGATGGTTTCCGACAATGATCTTTGCGTCGGGCTGTTCGTCACCCGGTATCCGTCCGATAACGTTATAAATCGGCTGTCTGAGAGCCTCATCATTCCTATTCTCGAGATTCACAGTCGGGGAGCCTTCTCCTCCACTCCACCAGTCGACGTACGGAACACCTCCAACGAAGTCACGCGCATCTTCCGGCAAATGCTTGCCGACACCTTTGAGGCTCTGCAGCAGTCGCTGTGCGTCAGACCAAGAGCAGGGAAGACTGGGAATTTTTGGGAGGTAGCCAAGATCTTTTGCATGATCCACAGTGAAACGGTTTTTCTCCTCAGGTGTGGAGGCAAACCCAGGCGACAGCACGTCGCCGATAACCATGGCCATGTTGCTCACGGTGCCGCGCTGGACGGCGTCGTCAAAACGCCACTTGCCGTCGAATGGCGGCGCGTCAGCGTCCTGGTCTGCAGGGTCGCTGTAAATGATGGCGGCCAAGGCTCCGTTTGTCTCAGCATTCTTGACTTTGAGGGCTCGGTCCTGCTCTGTGCCACCATACCGCATCAGGGCGATTGAACCTTCGACCTTCACGCCAAGGTCCTTCAACTTTTGGAAATCGCCTGCTGAGCCGTAGTTTGCATACACAAGATGGCCCGTCGCGTTACCGTTCGCCGAATGACCGTGAAAAACTGCCGCCTGTTGTCCCTGACCCGGATAGCCTTCAGCTTCGATCAGACCGGCTGACCACTGCAGCTCAGGTGGGTCGATGATCGAAATGCTCCGACCTTGGTCGTTGGGGTAATTCAGGTAAACGTCAAATCGCTCCATCTCAACATCCTGCATTCCCCATTTCGTCCACTCATCCTCCATCCACTTGCCAAGGAAATAACTACCTTTGGTTCCGGCAATGTGGTCGAATTTTGTGACATGAGCCAGGTTGTCACGGATGTTGGCAGCACTGATGGCACCACGCATATAGTTTCGGAGCGACTCCACATCAACTCGCCGTTGTCGAGTCCGCGACCTGAAGAAGTTCGAGAAGAACACAAGGTATGCCATGCCAATGATCAATGTGAGCGCAAGGATACGAATCACCACGCTGAAATCGAGCCTCAAGTGGGTCAGCAGCTCCCTGTTTGGCGGCTGCGGCAGCACCGAGCGCACCGCTTCCCAGGACGGCAATGCAGCGCGTATCCTCGACGGTATTCGAATGTTGATATTCAGTGCCGAGGCAAAGCCTCTCGCGCTCCACTTGCTCCGTCCGTTTGCTCTGCCGTTGTCCTCAAACTCCATCTCGCTCATCTCTCGTCGAAGCTCTTCCATGCTCGCTCGTGCCGAACCGCTGGCGTCCTCATCGTCAGAGACGAGGCGATCCAGGTCGTCCAGGCTTGAGCGCGCAGATTCGACCGTCGGCGGCTGATATCCACGGAACCTCGAGGCATCCCTGCTTGAAGATCCCCCTCTTTCACCCCCGCCATTTCCTCCTAAGCCCAGCAGCCCTTGTCGCTCGGCATCGTGGCTGACTTCTGAGGGCCCGAGATAGTTCCGCTGTGAGGAGCCGGGCCGTGACGAGACTGCCTCTTCGTATGTGGGAATAGGAATGTGAGAGTAGTCTCCGGGACCGGAAGGATTGGACGGAGGCGACATTGTGAACGGGAGAGAAGCGACAGTAGGGTGATGAGTCTGTTATGAAGGTTTGGCGCTTATGCAAGAATCGACAGGGTTATGGAATAGCGAGAAATTAAGTGTGTGAGCAGCATTGATATCGTATCGAGGGGAAATTCGTTGAAGACGGGGCCATTAACGAGGCTGTTAGTAAGAATGCTGCATTGCCAGTTTCGAAGTGCTGGCTCAAGGAGAGCAGAGAAGATCAAAAACAAGAACAATATGGAAACTGTGTCAAGGACTTGGTAAACGAACGGTCGTGGTAGGATCGCAAAGAGCAAAGAGGATATGATGAGAATCGTAGGTTCCAGGAGTAGTGGCCACAGCGAGCAGCGTTGCAGGGTGAAGGGCTGTAGCAGATCTCAGCCCGGCGAGCCCTTCCAGCCGTAACTAGGGAGAGGGACCGCTGTATAGCATGAACCGCTTGCCAGCCCAAAACGATGGCAACAGCGGCGACGGCGGCGGCGGGAGGCTGACGGCCGGCCGCCGAGAAGAGAGAGTTGCTGACGCAGCAAATTTGTGGCTGATGCTGCGCCTCAATACCTTTTCTGATTCTAAGGCCCGCCTTAAACCCGACTCAACTGAAAACCGGCGGCCCTGATGATGACGACGATATACTGATGGTCTTTATCGAGGGCGAAGAAGACCAATTGAAGTAAGTGCAAATCTGCAGGAAGCGTCGAGATACAATTGAGGTTTTGGTCAATATCTTAGTCCAGTTTCTATTAGTGTCAAGTTGATAAGCGATTTGCCTCTAGAACGTATTCTTAGAGACTGGTGAATTTTTAGCTTTTCCGAATTTCGGAGCAAGCATTCTATGAAATTTGACAGTCAATGTGTGACTCAATCCTGGGAGGGTCGAACAACATAAGGGACTACGATCCTGCCCTCGCATTGAAATATTGGTCACGATTGGAAACACCTGGGTGGTTTCACAATCAATTCTGCATCAAAGCCGTGGACTTTTGTTTTCCAATAGCTGTACTGTATCTTATGACTATCGTTCCGCTGTACCATCATTTTCATTAGCCAGTCATTGACATCTACTCAATTAGCTTTATTTCAGACCGGCAAGGACCTGCCGTGTATTGGAGAGGATGGCTCCTCTTCCAGATCCTACAGTCGATCTCGACTGGTCGGGCTACGTCGGCAGCATCCAGTCGATATTCGCAGCGAACGTCGAAAAGCACCCGGATCGGGTATGCGTGATCGAAACAAAGACTTCAGAGACGCCAGAGAGGAGGTTTACCTACAGGCAAATCTTCGAGGCCAGCAACGTTCTTGCTCACAGCCTTCACGATGCGGGTGTGACAAACGGCGACGTGGTCATGGTCTGGGCACACCGAAGCGTTGATCTGGTGGTTGCAATACTTGGCGTGCTAGCCTCAGCGGCCACGATGAGCATCCTAGATCCGGCTTATCCACCCGCCCGTCAGAAGATTTATCTCGAGGTCTCTCAGCCTCGTGCCCTGGTTCAGATTGCAAGAGCGACAGACGAGGCCGGACCTTTGGCTCCTCTTGTGCGTGACTACATCGACCAGGAGCTGCAACTGAAGGCCGAGGTTCCTTCGCTCCGAATAGGTGATGACGGTTACTTGGCTGGAGGTGAAGTTGCGGGAAAGGACATTTTTGCTCAGGCGAGGCTCAAAGCCTCTGCACCGCCCGATGCACCTGTGGGACCAGACAGCAACCCAACGCTGTCATTCACATCTGGCAGTGAAGGCAGGCCAAAGGGCGTTCTCGGCCGTCATTACAGTCTGCCCTACTACTTTGGCTGGATGGCGGAAAGGTTCGAGCTGAGTTCGGAAAGCCGCTTCACCCTGCTCTCGGGTATCGCGTGAGTGAAAAAAAAAACAAAAACCCCTGGATTGACAAAATCTATGCCAGAGTGACATGCTAATGCACTGAAAGACATGACCCTGTCCAGCGTGACATCTTCACCCCCCTCTTTCTGGGCGCCCAGTTGTTGGTTCCATCAAAGGAGGACATTCAGCACGAGAGGCTTGCAGAGTGGATGCGGGAGCACAAGCCCACAGTCACCCACCTGACGCCTGCCATGGGCCAAATTCTCGTTGGTGGAGCGAGCGCCGAGTTCCCATCGCTTGACAGGGCCTTCTTCGTTGGTGACGTCTTGACCACGAGAGACTGCAAGCAGCTGCGGAGATTAGCGGCGAACGTGAACATTGTGAACATGTATGGCACCACAGAGACACAGAGATCTGTGAGCTATTTCGAGATACCAAGCAGAGCCAAGAATGCTGAAGCATTGGACGGTCTCAAGGACACTGTGCCAGCAGGCAAGGGAATGAAGAACGTGCAGCTTCTTGTAGTCGATCGCCAGGATCGTACCAGGCAGTGCAAGCCAGGCGAAGTCGGAGAGATCTACGTGCGGGCCGCCGGCCTAGCTGAAGGATACAAGGGTGATGCCAAGTTGAACAGCGAGAAGTTTCTGGACAACTGGTTCGCGGACAACAGCACCTGGGTGAAGGCTGACGAAGCCAAGAGCAAGGGCGAGTCTTGGAGAAGGTTTTACAAAGGACCTAGGGACAGGCTGTACCGGTACGTAGTTGAATACGGATTCGCGAGCTGTACAATTTTGGTTCTGACAGTTCAATTAGCACGGGCGATCTTGGACGCTACCTTGAGAGTGGAGACGTTGAATGCACTGGCCGTGCTGACGATCAGGTCAAGATTCGTGGCTTCAGGATCGAGCTGAACGACATTGACAGCAATCTGAGTCAGAACCGTCTTATCAGAGGTAAGTTGTATCACTCGTACGGGATAGGATTTAGTTGGATGCTGACACATGCCACCCTTGCACAGATTGTAAGACTCTGGTTCGAAGGGACAGGAACGAAGAACCGACACTCGTCAGCTATGTCGTACCAGAGTTGAACCAGTGGCCAGAATGGCTCAAGGCGAGGGGACTGGAAGACGTTGAAGACGAGGGCATAGATTTTGGTGCCACCAAGGTTTTTTCCAAGAGGTTCAGAAGAATGCAGACCGAGGTGCGCGATCATCTGAAGGGCCGACTACCAATCTATGCAGTGCCGACAACATTCATCGTACTCAGCAAGCTCCCACTCAATCCCAACGGAAAGGTCGACAAGCCGAACCTCCCGTTCCCTGATATTGCCGAGCAAACGGAAGAAGCCACGGATGCCGACTTGAAGAGATGGCAGTCTCTGACCGAGACGGAACGCACAATTGCGACCAAGTGGGCTGATCTCATCCGTGGCCTCAACGCAAAGACAGTGGAACCGGAGAACGATTTCTTCGATCTTGGCGGACACAGTATCCTGGCGCAACAGATGTTGCTGACCATCCGCAAGGAGATGGGTGTCAACATCTCTATCAACAACCTATACGAGCATCCGAGTCTTGCAGGTTTCAGTGCACAGGTGGATCGCGAGCTCAAAGGCACAGGAAGCAATGGCGTGTCGAACGCCGGCCAGCCGGACTATGCAAAGTCGCTGGATGAACTCATTCAGCAACTGCCAGCCAAGTTCCAGACGGCAGATCCCTCTACCATCCGCGCCAAAGCCAAGCCCACCGTGTTCCTGACTGGTGCAACCGGATTTTTGGGAGCTTACATCATCAAGGATCTGCTGGAGCGCAAGAGTCGTGCCATCCGGCTGATTGCCCATGTGAGAGGAGCCAAGGACTCAAAGGCTGCCCTCGACCGTCTGCGGCGATCCCTGCAGGGATACGGTCTCTGGCAAGACGAGTGGGCCACCAGACTCAGCGTCGTGACAGGTGATCTCTCGAGGCCAAAGCTCGGACTCGAGCAGCACACTTTGGACAATCTGGCACAGGAGGTGGATGTTGTGATCCACAACGGCGCCCAGGTGCACTGGGTGAAGCGGTATCAGGACATGAAGAATTCAAACGTCATCTCAACCATCGACGCCATGAAGCTGGCAGGATGCATGGGCAGGCCCAAGCTGTTCACCTTTGTGAGCTCAACCAGCGTCCTCGATACGGACTACTACGTCAAGCTCTCAGACAAGCAGCTCAGCGCCGGCCACGAAGCCGTGTCAGAGGACGACGACCTGCAGGGCAGCAAGACGGGCCTAGGCACCGGCTACGGCCAGACCAAGTGGGTATCCGAGCAGCTGGCGCGAGAAGCAGGCCGAAGGGGGCTCCGCGGCTCCATCATCCGGCCCGGCTACATTCTGGGCGACTCAGAGACCGGCATGTGCAACACGGACGACTTCCTGATCCGGATGCTCAAGGGCTGCGTCCAGCTCTGCTCTCGACCGCGCATCATCAACTCCATCAACTCCGTCCCCGTCAACCACGTGAGCCGAGTGTGCACCGCATCGGCACTGAACCCTCTACCAAACGGAGTCCACGTCGTGCACGTCACGGGACATCCGCGCCTGCGATGGAGCGAGTTCCTCGCCTTCCTCGAATACTACGGCTACCAGGTGCCCGAGGTCAGCTACGTCAGCTGGAAGGCCCAGCTGGAGGAGTACGTGTCGGCCGGTGGGCAGGAGAAGGATCAAGAGCAGCACGCGCTCATGCCGCTGTACCACTTCTGCGTCTCCGACCTCCCGGCGACGACACGCGCGCCGGAACTCGATGACCGGAACACGGTGCGCATCCTCAAGGAGGACGCGGACAATTGGACGGGCGTCGACGATTCCGCGGGCTACGGTATTGGCCGCGACGATGTTGGACGGTTCCTCCGCTTCCTTGCCGAGACGGGCTTTGTCGGCTGGCCGTCCGGCAGGGGCCGCCCGCTGCCGGAAGTCAGCCTGTCGCCGGAGCAGCTGGCTGCCGTGGGCGCGGTCGGTGGCCGTGGCGGTGCGGGTGCGAGGGAGGGGCAGCAGTGAGAGAGGTGGGCGCAAAGACGATGACGGATGGATGAATTCGTAAGCAGGAAAGAGCTATGGAGGAGGCATCGCAATAGGCATCGGAAAGGTTGTTTCATGTTTTACGCACACAGAGAAGGCCATTTTGAGGGAAATTCTGGGTTGTCCATGGTTTCCTGGGCGGATAGATATTCAAGGGTACGTACTCCCATGTACACACGCATAGATACAACGCGAAGATATAAAGTCACGGGTTTCCAACCACTGGCCGCTTCCTCTCCCGAGTCTCTTTTCTGCATCACTTTGAAAATACATGGGTCCTGAACTAAGATACTAGAGTGCAATACACTAATGTGGGACACAAGCAAAAATGTAAGAATTCCTCAAGGATACTGGAGGGATACTGAAGATACCTGATGAAGCTGCAGCTTTCCAAAAAATCGCCGAATTATCGCCGCAGAGATTGATATCAGGGCCCTGTTGAGGGCTAGACAGTCTAGAAAGACTGCGAATTCTACTACACGGCAAGGTCGAAGCTAGTAGCCAATACCACGCTTCTCAAGCCGCCGGTAGAGGACGCGGGAGTCTATAAGTAGCTAGAATCGATTGAAGAACCTTTCAGAAGGATGTTATCATTCTCAGGATCAACACCTGAATCTCCGAGTGAGTGGCATATGTTGAAGATCTCTTTACATGACGACTCCTTCGTAGGAAAGCCAAGGGTCCTTGGTTCATTCGGGACCTTTAGTTTCGACCGTCTGCCAAGATGCCACCGATGTATTCTGAGTACAGGAGCATGGTGTTGCCACAATGCGTTCCCTGTTCACACAAACGGTGCCATCTTCAACGAGAGGCGATTGAACCTCACTCCCTCAAACCCCTGCTGCCGACATGATCACGCATCGCACAAGATGATGGTGGAGGGGACCAGCAGGACCCCCCCACCCATCCCCCAAGTCTCCGTCGGAAACAGATGTAGTAGTCAGACCAGGTACCTACTAGTACCCACGAAAGAGCACTCAACTGTCGTCGTCCAATGGATTAGCCAGAAAGCCAGCCCCTCATTACTTCATAACCAGGTACTAGTGGCCACACTAGCTTTTCCGTTTCGCGCGCACGCACGAGAGAGAGAGAGAGAGAGAGAGAGAGAGGTGTTTGAGGGTTTAGTGAGTGTGTGTCTATCTGTCCGCCAGTTATCTGGATGGACAATCGAGAAATTCTATCAATAGCAGGCGCGCGAGGGAGAAAGCTTCCACATGTTCGAAGCTTCGGCAGCGAGAAGCTCGGTTGGAAGCAAGCTGGCTGGCTGGCTGGCTGGCTGGCTGGCTGGCCAGCCGCTAAAGCCAAAAAAACGTTTCTAACTGCTTGGACACAGGAGGCCCCGGATTAGGTGATCTCCCAAGGGGAAAAAAAAAAGAGAAAACGCGACCCTAGCGCGCGAGATCTTGGTCCGGCGTGGTCTTCTTGGCCGATGTAAGCTGTGGGTTTGAACGGGAGGGCGGGAAAATTCGACTATGATGGTACACACACACACACACACACACACACACAAAAATGAAAAAGGGGTGGGAGGAAGCCGAGCGCTAACGGGGTTCCGCGGTTAGCATATATGTATGCGCGCAGATAAACTTCCACTTTCCTCCTGATGCATTATTCTTGAAACGCTGAAGAGAGAGGGTATAGTGAATGGCGAGCAGTCGACTTTTCTTCCTGACTGGGTCAACGCCTCGCGAGCTTTGAGAAAGTCACACACAATTGGTGATGATGCTCTATATGAGCCTGATGACGGAAGCGAGGTTCTCGACAGGTGAAGGTGCTGGCAAGTCGTTGGATAGAGAGTCAGCCTAGATCATAGATCTTCCGCTGGAAGGAGAGGGGAGGGGGGGGATTCCGAAGGTATTACCACGGTCTCCGACCAGCTGATTGATCCGAGCTCGTTGGAGCGAAGGGGTAATCCCTGCTGTAAGCACGGGAGGCCAGGGCACTATAGGTCATGGTCCCTTTTAGCAAATCCAAACGGAGTCGACAGCGTGCGCCTATCCAGGAAGCAAAAAAAACAGCAGCAGAGCATGCAAGACGGTGTTGTGGCTCCGGGCCCATCGAACACTGCCTCCTAAGCTCGCCCAACAGCTTCAGGGCGCGTCGTGTTAGCGGGGCCAGGGTTGATGGGCAGACCAGCACTGAGAGGGGAGAAACAGAGCCTCAAGGGGTTGCTAAATCTCGTGTTTGCCCTCTTTCCCCTCTCTAACCGCGTGGATGATTCACTCAAGTTGAAGGAGGTATTCAGACTATTACGAGAGTTCCAACAACCCTCTTCGTGTTGAGGTCAGAAGGGTTAGCCACCACGGTCTTTTCTTTGCTTTTCTGATGAGGTCAGGGATGCAAGCCCGTGCGGGAATGGTCGAGTCGCCTTTAATCAAAGGTGTTGCTGCAACGGTATCTGCCAGCTCCACTGATGTCCAGTCATCTCATCTCCCGGCCTGTTGTTGCAGTCTTGCCTCCTGAGCCATGCAGGTCATCATGTGTCTGTTCCTTCGGGCATAGCAGAGGAGCGACAGCCCTATGAACCTCTTCGAATGACGGCACCTGCGACTTGCAAAGCTGTTGTACTGGTACAACTATGACAGCAAAATTTAGCAGCTTTTTTGAGTCCCTCCACAAGAGTAAACACTCGTCGTATGGTACATGACAAGGACGGCTTTGCCTGCGGGAGGCGACATCCCCGGGGGGCGGTACAGTGGACTCGCTCATCTCCACCTCCACATCGTGGTGGAGAGGCCTCGGGCGCACACCTGGGTTGGTTCCACCTGCGGATAGCGTCAAAATCACTCAGAGACAAGAACTAAGATGAGACTGTCTGTCTACACCCTTCACTCACCGTCATCTTGCTGCTGGCACGTAAAATCCTGACACGAGTCTGATAAGACCGCGAAAATGGCTGTCGCCGCCTCCATCATCATCTTTATCAAAAATCACCTTCAGCCACGATCGTTATTGGTGCTAGCGGAAGTAGCGGTAGTGACCTTATTGGCAGCATCATCGTCATCCTGGCCTTATCACGGTAGAGTTCCCCCCAGACTTGGCCCAGTACTTGGCGAATCTCTCTCTCGTGTAGAGAATTTTTTTTTTTCTCTTCTCTCTCTCCCACTCGAACCTCACGAGGTCACAAGGAGCCAAGAAGGTGGTCCAGCCGACAATCAGACCTTTTCTTATCCTGCCACCAACCTCTTTGACTTTGCTGGGGCACCAGCAAGCCTCCTCTCTGCATGCGGCGGCTCAACGTTTGTTTCTGGTGACTTCATTCAGTTCAGCGAGGCCACGAGCTGGAGGCCAGTATAGAAGTGGGACAGAGGCCCTGGTTGGTTTAGCAGGAACCAGCGATAGGGCAATAGGAGGGAGCTGCCAGCTGACCCGCTGCTAAATTTTGCCGCACCCACACAGCACAGGCCTCATACTAGTTTATGGAAAAAAAAACAATCGCTGTGGAAACATTAGTTCGTACCATGCCTAGTTACTGTGGCAAAGTCGGTTTCGAGTCATGGCCTAGGCCGCAAAAATGTGAGTTATACTGAAATTTTCAGCTTAAAACGCTTAAATTAATAAAATATATACTATAAAAAGTCTTATATTCTTCCCTTATATACTTATATATAAACTTATATCCCCACCCCTATTTATATATATAAAATAAACTTTAAAAGCTTATTCGAGGAGCTCGAGTAATAAATATAAATAAAAAGTCCCTTTTAGATCCTTTTAAATTACTAAAACGCGCTAGACGATAAATTATCGTTAAGTCTTTTATAAGACTTAAAAATAATTTAAAAGTAAAAAGTTCTTCTCCTTCTCTCTTTATATTATTTCCCTAATAAAATTTATAAAGAATTAATCGACGAAGAAGCTACTAAAATTACCGTCCTTCTCTTTATTATTAAACTTTTTAATTTTAATAATTATATAATTAATCTTCGAACTTTTTATAATAAAGTCGAGAATAAAATAAAGCTTTTATAATACGAAAAGCGCTTTTTAAAGATAGAATTAAATAAATATAATTAAGTATAAAAAAACGTAGTTTTAAAACTATAGGGATTTAAGGATTTAATGTGGTCGGAATTAGGAAATTAGCTATTCGATTTATAGAACTAATTAAAAAATCGTCACAAAAAAAAATAGCGGTGTAAAGTCGTGGTCCCTAGAGGGGCAGCACAGGCCTCTCCCTCCCCAATTGCCTCCCAAGACCAAGGAAGATAACCCCCATTCCCACCCCCCCTACCTGCACCTAATCCCAAACCCACTGAGGAAGAGTAGTACCCACATCTGAACCCACAATCGATCCGACTGCCCCGTCGGAGGGGCCCCTCTGCCTCCCAGTTGACTCTGGAGTCAATCTCGATCGGCTTTTCTCTTTGCTGGCGCTGATCCCTCTGGGTGTGGATGATGCCTTGCTGCCAGTGCTTGCGCTGCCGTCCAAACTGTTCCTCTTTTCCAGTTCAGCCCCCCCCCCGGGAGGGTCTTGTAGCACCCGCTGGCACTCCGGCATTAGCGGCAGTCCTACCAGGCTGTACGCTGCTGTAATCCTGTAGCACGAGAATTGACCTCAGACTTGGACAACTGGTACTTTCCCTGCCAGCAAATCCCACCTTCGTTTCAACATTATTGTCATTTGCACACTGCTGGTCTCAGAACCATCCACTCGCTTTCTTGTTCTGCGTCTTGTTTCTTTCAACATCGTCACAACATCTTCAACTTCCGTTCGCTGTACTTGGACCTTTGTGATCACCTTCCTCGCTTTGACAGTCAGTCCGCTTGACGCGCAGAAACCTCTCTCACTTGGCGGCAAACTCCCATCTCAGCTGAACTCCCTCGCCCTCGCGCTCACGATCACGAAACGGACCAGTTATTTTTTGCCCATGACGCCTCGTTAACGCCGAGTCACTCAGGCAGGCCGGATGTCTGTCACTGCCACCAGCTCCCTGCTCCCTGTGCGGGAGATAATGTCAGGGAATGCGTCGTCGCTCTCACCTGCAAAGAGCAAAAAGTCGAGCCGAACCAGGCTATCGGAGTTGCTGAAGCCGTCGTCGACCCAAGCAACCCGCGATGCTTCGCCCATCCACCAGTCGTCCGGCAACGCTGCACCAGTCCTCAGGAACGCAGACGGCACAGCCTGGCCGCTGGTCGCCCACGGAGACGAGAAATCTCCTGTCAAGAGCAAGGAAAATGCGGTCGAGGTGGTGATTGGGACCTCACCGGTGCGGACGAACCACTCAAACCCAGTGAAGACGCATCTCGACAAATCAACCCACAAAACACAGACCTCGACCGTCACAAACTCTTCTTCCTCTCCATCTTCCCCCCCCTCGTCCAAGACTGTGACTCAGTCCAAGCCAGCCGTCAGCAGCAGCAGCAGCAGCAGCAGCAGCAGCAGCAGCAGCAGCAGCACATTGCCTCTTCGCCGGGTAAGGTCCGGCTCAGACAAGAAGATGGAATTCACGGCAAGCGTCAAGGAGGCACCGTCCGAGCTGCAGAGGTCTGCCAGCGATATCAATCTGGTGGACCTTCGTGGGAGGTCAGACACGACAGGCTCACAGGCAAGCAACAGGCCAAGCATCCGCAGCGCCGTCTCCGAGACTGGGCTGGTTGTGATGCACGGTTCGACGGTGCTGGAGCGCCCGCAAGCTGCCGCCTCCATCAGCAAAGAGACAAAGATCTCACGCCGCCAGTCCATCACGAACCGGCTGCGTGGCCGGCAGCAGGTTCCGGAACCTCTGCCCTTTGGCAGCGACAGCATGTCACAAATCACGGAGCTGCCCAAGGCCATGCTTTCACCCAGAGACCAGATGCCGGATCCGATGGATGAAAAGACCCCCTCCGCCCTCAGCAAGGTCGCACGTCGAACATCCTGGATCATCGGTTCTCGCTCCCCTTCTCCCAGCAACAAGAAGCTCAGGCAGAAGAAATCTGTCGAGGCCCGGCTCAACTCTTCCTCCAAGACCGACCTCTCAAGCGGTGCGAAGCTCCCAAGATCCGTCAGTGCCACCAACGTCTCGCAAACAAAAACGTCAACAAATTCCACAGCACAGGGTGATGCGTCACCAACCGTCAAATCCAGACGCCCTCTCAGTGCTATCCTCACCCGGTCAAGCTCCTTCGTGAGTGGACAGAAACCGAACATCAACCTGCCCAAATCAATGTCAGCAGAACGCCTTCCTCATTCTCCTCGGCTCGTCGACGAGGTGCCCGAGATGCCAAAATCCATCCCCAAGTCCAAGTTGCCGCCCAACATGCCAGAGACGCCCCGTAAGAAGGATGAGCTCTGGAACGCGTTCCGCAACCTGGACGCCGAATTCCACAAGTAAGCAAGCAGAAAGTGGCTTTGGAAGCATTATTCTTTGAGCATGGCTGACACAGAATTGCACAGGTTTTCCTCCAAACCAAGCTCCCTCAAGACCCAGGTGGTCCGATCCAGCCTCCTCACATTCCTCAAGAACTCTCTCGACCACCCCTCAACGAAGAACCTCCGCGCCGATGATCTGGACAAAAGGGTCAATGTTCTCAACAAATGGTGGGTTGGTCTTCTGGAGATGCTGAACGGTCGCAACGGCCAGTCTGTGTCACCGAACGACCGACCGGCCGTCCTCGAGGGCGTTGCTGGAATCATGACCCGACCGGAATGGCGTCTCTCGCTGTCGACGATCTCAACCCGCACAAGCTCTCGCATGCCCGTGTCCCAGTCCGCGTCCTCGCTCTCCTCCTCATCTTCAGACTTTCTCGCCGAGTCGGTCCTGCACAACGTGCGCAACATTTTTGTGCAGAACCTCCTTTCGCAAATGGCTTTCGTCATCGACCGAATGTCCCTCCGCAGCGTCCCGGCCAGCGTCGTGAACTTCTGTGGCAAGGCCTGCGCCTACGCCTTCTTCTTCTGCCCCGGCGTTGCCGAGATCTTGGTGCGGCTCTGGTCCCCGCCTCCGGACGCCATTCGCCGCATCTTGAAAGAGGCCGGCGCTCTGGAGAGGAGTTACGACAACTCGTTCGCTGCCGACGTTCTCAGCCAGAGCTTTCCGGCGCACCTTCAACCTCTGGCCGTCACCTCCTTTCCCTCTCTGATGCGCTACCTTCGCAGCAAGCCGAGAGACAACATACCCCTCAGCTCGGCCTACATTCCCTGGAACGGGCCGTGGGTGGGACGGTGGAACGGCAGGGACTCGGACCTGTTCTTCGTCTTCACCAAGACGGCCGTGTCGCTGATCGGCGACCTGCTGCCGGAGAACGTCAGCCAGGCCGACTGGGTCAGTGTGCCGTGCGCCGCACTGATCCAAGCCCAGCTGCTGTCGGTGATGGACGCCACAATCCACCGCGGCAGCTCGCAGCATCACGATCAGACCGAGAACCTGCCGCCTCCAACCTTTGACGACGTGCTTGGCGCCGACGCGGTGGTCCAGCCGCTGCCGCCTCGAGCACCAAACACCACCCGGATAATGGCGGAGAACCGGCTGGTCATGCTACTTAGAGAGTGCCTGTTCTCGCCCTCTTACAGCGTGAAGCCACACGTGAGACGCACCTTTGCACACATCTACAGCAACCTCATCAAGGCGACCACTCGGCGCGTCTCGCTCTTCGACCACAACGCCTGCTTCACGCTGTGTGACTTTCTGGACGAGACCATCAACATCATCAGCAGATTCTACAAGGACGAGGTCGACCCGGCCGCATGGATCGACTGGCCTTTCTGGTTTGATGTGCTGAAGAAGATGAGCGAGTCGAACAACACAATGACCGAGGTGCGGCTGTACACCTTCATCTACGGCATGTGGGGCTTTCTGACAAGGGACGAGGAGCGGAAGAGGCAGATCTGCCTCGACTGGCTGCTGGAAGAGTCCTTTTTCGAGCGCCAGTTCAACCACTGGTGCCCCATGGTCCGCGCCTACTACATGAGGCTGCTCTGCTGGAGGCTCGCGCGTGAGGACGGCGAAGGGAGCGATATCAACGTGCTCATATACGAGACCCTGCTCGCGCGCATGCGCAAGATGTTCGCCTGGTTTCTGAGCGTTTCCGAGACCGCGCGGTTGAACAACGCGGCGCCACCGTCCACCGCGCCCGCCACGCCGGCTCCAGGCAGGCGCCTGCTCATCGTGCGAAACGACAGCCTGCCCAGTAAGGGATCCGGCGCCTCCTGGGACACTCTGGTCTCGGCAACCTCCTCGTCCTCCCAACCCAACACCTACCAGCGCTACACCTCCCTCAACCCGCTGCTCCAGTCTCCGTCGGAAGCGGAGAAGAAGAAGACGACGACGCCTTCCAGAGAGCCGAGCCCCTCGGCAAAGAAGGGCGGCTGGTTCCGGAAGATGAACCCATTCTCCTCCGTTGCAGCCTCCACGCCGGCACAGTCATCAGAGGCTGTTGCAGACGGCTTGAGCAACAAGAGCGAGGTGAAACGGAGCGACGTCGGCTCGAACGATGCCATGTCGGTGGCCTCGAAGCGCGTGAGCACCATGTCCAGCACCTCGTCGATAATGTCAGAGGCGGGCCGGGCTCGTGCCGGTCCCATGGAGCCGGCCGGGCAGAGGCCCCAGGCAACGGCAAGCTTCAAGTTCTCGCTCGAATGGGTGGATCGGGCCGCCCTGATCCCTCGAAACCGCAGGATCTACGCGCCTCAGCTCCCTCACTTGGCACACCAGCTGCTCAACGAACCGAAGACGGGGGGCGGGGATGGATCGGACAAGGACAGCAACAGCTCACGTTCTCGAGAGCGGGCAAAGATCGAGCCTCTGAAGCCAAAAACAAGCGAGCTGGGCCTCAGCACGTACTGTGGGCGCGCACTGGCGGAATGGGAGGCCATCGTCCGAGAGTGCCAGGGATTCTACGAGAGGAGAAAGGTGGAGGGCATCACAAACGTCAAGTGGATCGAGACGCCGACGCTTGGCGTCGAGAGCTTCAGGCGACCGGTGGGCTAGGCGCTCATCGATTCGGACCTGTTGCACAGCCAGGATGACCTGGTCGAGCTGTTTCAAAAGAAGCCAAAGAGGTTCACTCGTCTCTCAGATATGGTTCGGGTTCGACAGCTTTTTGGCAATCTCCTTGCTGGACAGAAGAAGTGACGCGCCCACGTCTCATGAGATACTCGATGGCCTCGCACTTCCCCACTCCTAACACTTTTATGATCTTGTGGAATGCAATGAGCGATACCCGGAGCGGCCGATAACGACTGGCTGACCTCCAACCTGAGACAACACAGGAAGTTGCTTTTCTTTTTCTCATTGCTTCTTTTTACTACGTACATATACACGGCCCACTCCAGCTTACGAATACAGCATACAAAATGGCAACGGTGAAAGCAGTTGGAGCGAAGAACAACGATGAAAGAACCTGACAGACGAGCAGCAGCAGCAGCAGCAGCAGCAGCGGTGCCTGCGAAACAGCATTCACGGCGCATTGGCGGTACCTTTGAAGGCATCATCATGACTCACAAAGCAGTACATACTTTTTCGAATACATGATTAGGACATGGGCGTTTTTCCCACTGATCAAAGCTGGAGATTGAGTTGAGAAGAATACCTTAGCTCGGCCTCATTGGCCCCACTTTGATTATGCGAATGAAATGTTTTTTGAACGATTGACAAGAGTAAAGGCGCGAAACCAGTCCATGAATTCACGAGTAGAGAAGTTGTTGAATAGTTGTAGTCCATCTAGTATAAGTCTGCTATAGTTTATGCAGTTTTAGGACTTTTCCGGGGCACAGCCTGTATGGCCACAGTAGCGAGCTATGGCCTGAACCATCGTCCAATTCAGGAAAATCTCCAAGTAGTCATGAGCTACGGTATAAAGTGCTGACGAAGAATTGTTCGAAGCATTACTTAGTAGCATGTCTAGCGAATAGTACTGAACGGAGTACTTAGCAGTTGTCAGTATAGTCTATTTGATTCAACAGTACCAAATGACATTACACACGATCATTCAGAACCATGAGCAAACTCGATCCCAGCCCACAGCCTGACAGAATCTCGTCTGTATGTTTAGTTGCTCTATGCGTCTCTGAATATTCAGCGCTAAAGCTTGTAGATCAATCATTGCCGTAATAGGAAACGGCTTTTGCAAGACCCTGAAGCTATCACAACAAAAGCCAGGGGCGCCTACACCCTGCGTTTTCTTCAAGGACCCTTTTTTAGTCCCTTTACGCCGTGGATTGATTTTTCTTTTCTTTCCAGCGCCGAGGTACGGTAGAGTGAACTAGGGAGATAGCGGTTTTAAGGCAGTACAGGCGTCCCTTGTTGCACGCACGCGTCCGATGGTCAAGACGTCGCAGAGGCTTGAAAAAGGCTTGGACTTATCGAGCCGCAAATCGGGACTTTATTATGCTTTCCCATGCTCGCTTCCTCCCATCGGCTTTGCATCATCACAGATCGGCACCGCTCTCCTCACTTGATTCGCCTTTCGCACAGTCACCAACGACGCCAGATATCGCGTCTGGAACAGTCATTTGTGAGGCATCGTCACCTTCTACATCTTGACATCAACTTGGGCAACTTGCTCATTGTCACCTCTTTATTAGAAGCTCAGACGGTCAATCAATCAAACACACTCAGCATCCTTCACAACCTGGGACATGAGCGCTTGCCTCAATCCGCTTTCCTACTTTTACTACCGATCACTGATTTGCTCGTCATTGATGAGAGGCACTTTTGTGACTTGAAAAAAAAAAAAAGAGCCGGAGACAAGGTACATGAGACTTTTGTGCGCCACAGAAACGATTGCGAGATAACTTGGGAGCGCGGGTCTTGTCACAGTCAGGTCAGCGTGAGGGCCAGATAGCTACCAGCACCAAGTTGAAATAAAAAGGGTGAATGCCCGCGGTGACGATGGGCTCGGTCACGCCGGCGACAGCCGCAGCTGGAGGCGCCGGGGCCCTCGCTGCAGTGAGCAGCGACTCTGCCACATTCCCGGACCTCAGCGAGGCCGAGTACTCCTCGACACAATGGCTCTTCAGCGAGGACGACCTACAGCACACACCATCAGTACTCTGCGGCCTCTCGACAAAGCAGGAGCGACAGAACCGGGCCAAGGGCGTCAACTTCATTCTCCAGGTCGGCATCTTGCTAAAATTGCCTCAGATCACGCTCGCAACGGCGGCGTGTTTTCTCCATCGCTTCTTCATGCGACATTCCATGATCAAGGACATGAACAAGAGCCGGCTCAGCGGCGACGCATCGACCGGGCCCCAGCAGGACTTTCACTACTATAGCGTGGCAGCCGCATCCGTCTGGCTGGCGGCCAAGGTGGAGGAGAACTGTCGCAAGATGATAGAGGTGGTCAAGGCGTGCGTGCGGGTGGCGCAAAAGGACAGCAACAAGGTGGTGGACGAGCAGGACAAGGAGTACTGGAGGTGGCGGGACACGATCATCGCCCTCGAGGACAAGCTCCTGGAAGGCCTCTGCTTCGACCTCTCGCTGGAGAGCCCTTACAAGGTCCTGTACGACATCATCTGCCGCTTCGACGCGCAGGACAACAAGGTCTTCCGGAACGCGGCGTGGGCCTTCGTCAACGACTCGTGCCTGACGCCGCTGTGCGTGCTGTTCCCCAGCCGCACCATCGCCGCCGCCAGCGTGTACGCCGCAGCGCGCAGCTGCAAGCTCGAGTTCCTCGACGAGGAGGGCCGGCCGTGGTGGGAGATTATCGGCGTGCCGCTGGTCGAGATCCGACGGGCGTGCAACTACATGGCCGACGTCTACGAGGACGCACCGCTGCGGGAAGGCGCCCGACAGGACCTCTACCAACGCACGCCCATCAACGGCGACGAGCGCAGCGCTAAGACGCGAGGCGTGATGATTACTGGTGGTGGTGGCGGGAGCAGCACAGGAGGCGGGCCCATGACGCGAGAAGGGTCAGTCATCTCAAACACGGGGAGCGACGCATCGACAGCACGAAAGCGGAACCGGGACGCCAGCATGACCCGAGGAGGACAGAACGGTGGTAGCGGCGGTGGTGGTGGTGGCACCACCTCACAGAGCCAGGACGAGGCAATGCCAGACCGCGGCCAACAGCCCGTGAGCATGAACGACGTGCCCTGGGGCGGCGAGACGCCGGGCGAGCGAGAGTCGAAACGCGTCAAGCAGGAAGCCGCCTCCAACGGGGTCGGCGAGCTCCAGCCGGGCAGCCACAACGCGCCGGACAAGATGCAAGTCGACAGCAACAGCAACGGCGACGGCAACAGCACCAAGTCCCAACGAAACGGTGGACAAGGCGGCAGTGGTAGCAGCAGCAGCAATAACAACAACAACAACAAAAATAGTAAAGCAGGAGGCGCGAGCCGCAAAGCAGTCATCAAGGGAGACGCCGGCGGCGCAGGCACCATCGCGGGACACGGAGACAGGAACGGAGGCGCGGGCGACCGGCTCAAAATGACGGCCAAGGGCGGCGCGGCCCGAGACGGGAGGGAGCACTACAAGGACGTGGACGGGAACTACTCGGACGATGGGGACGAGACGATGAATGAGACAGAGACGGTCGCGGCGGACGTCAAGGTCGTGGGCGCGGTCAGCCCGGTCATTGCCGGCAGTGAGGAGGGAGAGCTGGATGGCTGAATCGAGGGAGCGAGCGAGCGAATGAATGAATGAATGAATGATCCAGCAAGTGAGTAGGAAGAGGGAGAGCTTTTGCCCTTATACTGGGCCTCACTGTTGAGGGCATGGTATGATGAACGGCAGCAGCAGCTCACTCTCCTTCTACCATCAACCCACTACTCACTCACATTCTCCTTCCATCCTCTACATGGAGAGCGAGCGAGAGAG
>JANIPN010145805.1:0-17805 GCA_027478595.1 Erythroxylum anguifugum
CTTAGGCTTTATTAAATAATTTTTACGTAATTTTATTATTTTCTAGGCCCTTAATTTATTTAAATAATTTAATTATAGTTTTATTATTTCTTTTACCCTTCTTTATAATTATTAAGCTTTTTATATTTATTTATTATATAATTATAAGTATACTTTTATTAATTTAAGCCTTAAGCCTTTAAATTTATAATAATATAAAAATAATTCTCGGTTTTCGCTCGATTTATACCTCCCTCGCCCTATAATTTTATAAAAATATAAATAAAAAGAGGAGTAAAAGTATAATATAATTAAAAAGGTATTTATATTATTACTTATAAGGTTATAATAAGATTATTAAATATAATATATTATTTATTTATTTAATTAAGGTATAATTATATAATTTATATAACGCTATTAACTTATTTATTATTCGGTTTATTAATAAAAGTTATAACCGTATAATATATATAATATTATTTACTTATTAATTAATTTATTTATTTATTCCTTAGCCCTTATATAATTTAATATTATATTTATTTATTTATTAATAAAATTAAGGGACGGCTCTTAAGGAAGGGAGGGATATATTATATATAAGTACTTATATAAATTTTTATATTATAAGGTTATATATAAATAAAGTAGAATATATAATTTAAAACTTAAAGGTGCGAATAAAGGTATAAAAATAGGAGGGATATAAGTATATATATATTATATACTCGTTTTATTATATTATTATATATCCTATTTATTTATTATATACTTTAAATAATATTAAGTATTATTATTAAATATATATTATTTTCGCTATAATATTAATTTAATTAATACCTTAAAAGGCTTATATTATTATTATTTTATATACGAGTACCTTACGTTATTAACTCGTATATTATACTTTATAGAAGTAGTATATATTATTATTCTACCCTTAATTATTATAAAAGGCCTTTATATAACGTCTAGTTAATATAGAAGCTTTAATACTTATTTATCGGTAGGTTCTAGGTACTTAAGCCTCTAATATTATTACCGTTTATACTTAAGGATTCTATTATAGTACCGTATAATAAGTTTAAGTCCACCTATAAGCTTCGATAGAATTTTACTAAAAACGCTATATTTTTTAAATTTTAAGATTTCACTTAAATAATTATAAAAATTGTTCAAAAATTTTCCGAAAATTAACCAATTAATATATTTCATTTTTTGTCTTTTTTTAAAAATATTTTTACTAATTTTACTTTCTAATATATACTAAAATAAAATAAATAATTTCGAGATTTTTAAAATTAAGCGTTGATTTCGCGAGTAAATTTTACTAAACTTGAAAAATTAGGAGCACATATTATATAATTCATTAATAGAATTAAAATTTTATAGTTATAAGTTTTACTATAAATATTATATTAAGTATTATAACGGAGGCGGCTTTAGTGAAAAGCCATTAAAATTTAGAGAGTAGACTTAAATTTATTGCACAGCACTGTACTATGGAATGCGGCCTACACTGGTCACGTGCTGCGGCCGAGCTGTAGGGCAACTCACACTGGGGTATGCAGCTGCTTTTGCAGCTGCTCGCACCACACTATGATAGTATCCTACTTCATCTCTGAAGTGACAAGCCTTTCTACCTATTGTGCTGCGCCCAAGTGCTCACATGGAGCTTGAGCCATAGTTTACTATATAGCGAGAGGAGGCACGTGACGCATAGCTTCGAGAGTGCAAATGGGGGCATGAGGGCGGCGGTATAGCATGCGTGGGATGTATGCAAACACAGTCGTTACCTTTTATACTACAGCTTAATTTGTTAATTTTTTTGCGCCTTGTAGTGCGCATTTAGTATTACTATTATATATATAATATTACTACTGTATCGTTGATCTAGCTGTCTATTTGGAGGACATATATTGTTATTATTTTATATGAGAGAGCTAGCACTGCTTGCTTGCCTACTATACTGTGTATGTGCTGTACCTACTATTGTTTTGCCGTTTTGCGTGTGCTTGGCCCTTGATCTCTGTAATAGAGCCTCTGTATAGCGTTCAGTCGATGTGGAAGCTTGCTACTCGCTCGTCTACAGGTTCTGAGCACTCGGGCCTCCGACACTATCAGGGTTTTCAAGCAGGTAACTTGTCCCGCTTGCTGGAAAGAGGGGCGGGCAGCCTTTGACAAGTGAGAGTACATCGACACTGAACATTTGTTTGACCTTCCTTGAACGAAATTGCAGCGAACTGGTCAAAACTTGAGATGTTGACAGCATTGACTGTAGAAGTTGAATCGAAAAATAGCGATGGCGATTATCCGTGTCTCGTCTCTTCAACATATCGCTGAACGCGTAAGATAATTCATTGTGCTAAGATTTTGACGAGTGGTTATTGCGACGATGAGACGGGAAACACTCGATACAGACCAAGGTAAGTACTCTCGGTTTAGACCTGTTGGAGCAAGAGAAATAGAGTCGGGGTAAGCTTGCAAGTCGCTTGCCATTGAGATCGCCTGATTTAGGACTAGCGCGTTGCGTGTGGCCATGAGATCAGGCGCTAGGCACGATACCAGCGATTCGCTCAAGGCTCGCTTGGAGTCACCCGTGGCAATGGTCGTCAGTTTTGCCTGCCGGCAGCCGAGTTGGTGTTGTAGAAGAGGAAGCCGAAAACACAAAAACCAGAAGAAAAAAAAAAGGCCCCAGGCGCGGCAGGCGTCCACCCGGGCGTAGAGGCGTTTTAAGTCCGCACAACAAACACGGGGGAACTTTCATTGCACTTTTTGCCTGATATGCCGATCATAATCCAGGGCAGCTAAGAAAAACACACCTGAACGCGAGCGCCACCACGTTCTGTTCGAGTTTGATCAGGCTATCAAAAATTCATGAACCGCGAAATCCTTTCACTCGCCCCCCCTTTCCATGCATTCGACTTCATTGATCCGCTCGAACTCTGGGTGCTGCTGTCTCGTTGAATCTTGTGGAGTCAGACTGTCGCTCTGGCAAACGCGACTTTCGAAACTCGGAACAGATGCCCGGAACCCCAAGCCACTTGCCACCAAAGCCGCAGTTCACGGCAAGGCTGTAGCAGCAGCCTGATGTGCAGCTGAGCATGCTTTATTCCGATTTTTGCTGGTTGAAGGAGGCTAGATAAACTCGCTGTTGGCACTAATTCGAGTTCCTTCTTCATGCTCAAAATTCCTGTTCGCTCCTTTTCGACATTTTACGTCAGGCCACGCCAAGCTTATATCAGCTCGAACTCTCCTTCATCCCAGCCAGCGAGCTGAGGACCAGTGGCCAGCTGTGACAAATACCACAAGTGACGCCTGAGTCTAGAAGACGAAGACGTGACTCTATCAATCGGAGCTGCTTGTCTTTCATGACTGAGTGACAACGCCACAGCTGGACACGTCCATTCTTTTTCTGGAAATAACCTCTTCTGCTCCTCCTCCTCCTCCTCCTACTCTTCCATTCCTTCCAGCTTGCAGTCTTCTACTCGAACCCGCCCCCAAACATTCGTCATGGAAGACTCAGATGCACCAGATGGCTTCCGCTCTAGCGCATTCGCTGGTGCAGTGCCAGACACAGATCAGAGAGATTCTAACAGTCAACCAGGAAGCAGTGGCGGCTCTGGTTCGCAGTTCGCGACCAATATGACGCCGTCCTGGAGTTTTTCTGATGACATCTCATTGATTGATACCATTCCTTCGCCCGATGTCCGTTCTCAAGCTCCACCACATACGACAAACTCCCACGTGCCCGCCGTCTTGCCCTTGCATAGGGGTCCACTCAATGCCGGAGTCGGGAGACAACCGAGGCAATACGCAAATTCCGAGTTCGCCACACCAGAGCCTTCTCGCCCCCCGTCGGCTGCAAGCATCGCCTCTGCTTTCGAAATGGCACCACCACAGGTAGGATCCAGTCAGTTAGGAAAGAGGCGACGTGGAGATACTGCGTCAGATCTGCTGTCTTCATCTCTTCCTGCCCGTGCCTCAAAGAGAGCAACTCCGGATCCAGCTGGTTCCAAGGCCATTTCAATGTCAAGAGGCAGTTCAAAATCGTCAGCGAGCTTCGAAATGGACGATGCTGAGGCTCAGGTTTTTGCTGACATCATAGGCTACGATCCGCGTACTGATAAGACACGCTTCAAGATGGAACAGGAGCGCGCAATGGATTCCTTCTTGGCACCAGATCCTGACGATCAGGGTCGCCTGCAACAGGAAAAAGAAGACGAAGAGTTCGCCCGAAGGTTGCAGCAGGAGCTCAATGAAGAGATGGCTTCATTCCCTCAGCCATCTTCTTCACAACAATCCCAAGGAGCCGTCAAGCCTCCCTCATCGCAGTCATTCCTCGACTCAAGCGGTAAAGTGCTCAGACCTCAGTCGGTAACACCAAACTTCTCCGGGAAACTCCCCTCCCTCCACAACACACAGAATGGTGGACTCAAGGGAAGTGGTGTCGGCTCAACCATTGATTTGGACGATGACGAGATTGAGATCATAGACCCCGGAAATTTCAGACACAATCTCAGAGCGCAAAGTCGTTCTAACGCAGGTCTTTCGAATGGTGTCGACCCGCAATCATGGTCTAGAAACCTGCCCGGCGCACTAGGGCGATTTTACACCCCTTCCAGACCGCCCCAATTTCCAGGCGATCCTCTCGCTGATCACCTCGATCGTAATGGGCCGTATCATCCTGGTATGAGAAATACGCCGCATCAAGATGATCCTTTCATGCCAAGCTTCAGCCAACACGGTTTTGCCACGACCATGGACCAGCTCTCTCGACAAGGGCCCTTGGGCCCTCCCAGTGATATCCTTGATCAAGACATCATGTATTATGGGAGCCGCCCCACCGCATATTTGAGCCAGCCGAGCTCGAGTCCGTTTGCTTCATACAATCGTGGATTCTCTCTATCCGGCCCCCAGTATCCCTCGTATCCTCGAACGAGGCTGCCTTGGGATGAGGATGGCGAAGAGGATCTATACAGCTCATATGGACTTGGTAACTATGGAAATTCAGAAGAGAACGCCGAGGCCTTGAAGGATCTGCTCAACAACATACAAGACGAGGAGACAAATCTGGGTGCTGGCGAGGAAGAACGCAACGGAACACCTGAAGCAATGGCTGATACCGCCAACCTCTACAAATATCAACAGAGAGGGCTTGCATGGCTGACGAAGCAAGAGGAAGGCACAAACAAAGGCGGCATCCTAGCTGATGACATGGGCCTTGGAAAGACCATCCAGGCAATCGCCCTGATGGTGTCTCGTCGTTCGGCTAACTTCAGCCGCAAGACAAATCTAATCGTTGCTCCCGTGGCCTTGATAAGGCAATGGGAGAGTGAGATCGGAAGCAAGGTCAAGCGGAGTCATGCCCTATCTGTTCTAGTCTACCACGGCACCAGCAAATCATCCAAGACTTGGGAGTCGCTCCGCCAGCATGATGTCGTCATCACTACCTACGGAACGCTCGCAGCGGATCACAAGAAGAAGATGGAGCTGGCCAAGAGGAAGAAAGACAATCCGGGCTATGTGCCACGGCCAGAGGACCAGCCCGTGCTGACGGGCGATGACTGTCTCTATTACCGCTGCATCTTGGACGAAGCGCAAAATATAAAAAACAAGTCTGCCAAAACGTCGATTGCTGCCTATGAGATCAACGCAGAGCACCGATTATGCATGACGGGTACACCAATGATGAACGATGTCATCGAATTGTATTCCCTCATCCACTTCTTGAGGATCCAGCCCTACTGTCAGTGGGAGAGATTCAACGTTGATTTTGCGAGACCCTTGAAGCGTGGAGTCAATTACAATCGCGATAGGGCCATGCGGAAGCTGCAGGCGCTCTGTAAGGCCGTCATGCTTAGGAGGACGAAAAAGTCCCAGATGGACGGCAAGCCATTGGTCGTCTTGCCGGAGCGCAACACCGAGTCGGTCCACGCAGTCTTCGACGACGATGAGAAGGCTTTCTACCAAGCTCTGGAAGCCCAAACACAGCTCACCTTCAACAAATATCTCAAAGCTGGCACCGTCGGACGAAACTATTCCAACATGCTGACTTTATTACTCCGTCTTCGCCAGGCTTGCTGCCACCCTCACTTACTTCGCGATTTCGCCGTCACCATAGACGTTCCACCGGAGACTTTGCTTGATAACGCTCGGGAGCTCGCACAGATAGTGATCGACAGAGTTATCGAGAATGGGATAAGCGATTGCCCTGTGTGCATGGACATCGCTGACAACTACACTATCTTCAACCCTTGTGGTCATAGCACGTGTCCAGAGTGCTTCTGTGGTCTCTCAGATGTCAGCAAAAACCCCAACGCGAATGGAGAAAGCGGACCTCAAAAAGCCAGATTTTCGTGTCCCAACTGCCGGACTGAAGTTGATCCCGTCAAGACCACTGATTATGTGCATTTCAAGAGGCTCTACGAGCCCGCAAAAGCTGCTGCAGAGGGCCTGGACGATATCGATACCCCTCATGAATCGGACAGTGACTCTAGTTCCGAAAGCAGCAGTGATTCAGAGAACGACGAGGAAACCGAGAGCCTCGATGGTTTCATTGTCAAGGATGAAGCCCCCGGAGCAGCTGCGGATCGAGAGTCCGAGTCCGAAGGCGGTGATGACCTTGACAGCACAAAGCCAGCAAAGATGGCCTTGCGACCAAATACTCAGCCCGACGAGGAAAAGGGCATATTGAGCGGTAGTAACACGGTTGCTGAGCTTAAACCAAAATCAAAACAGGAGTCGGGAGTGGCGGGTGCCGATGAATTTGACGCGGAAAGAGATCTCGACGATTTGAATACCATCCTCAGTTCACGGTCGAAGCAGACGACGACGACGACAAAGAGGGAGAAGAAGAAGGAGAAGAATGATCAGGACAAGAGCAAGGATGGTCGAGCAAGATCGACCAAGGAGAAGCCTTCGAAGCTTACCAAGCGGTTGGAGTCTGATGATGACGATGAAACATTCATCTCAGGGTACAAGGACGGAAGGAACCCTTTTGAGAAGGCAACTGGCAAAAAGGCTCGCAGAGCGAAGGGTCAGAGGAAGTTGGGGGCCAAGACAGCTGGTTCTAGGAAAACACTGGCTGAGTTAAAGAAGGAAGGCATGAAGAGCGCGAAATCGCGTGAAAAATACTTCGCTCGCCTGTCCAAAAATTTCATCCCGTCAGCCAAGGTAAGCAAATGCATGGAAATCTTGCAGCAGATACTCGACAAACCGGATGGCGAGAAGGTCATTGTTTTCAGCCAGTTCACGAGTTTACTGGACCTTGTCGAGATTCCTATGCACCGGCAACGTTGGCGCTACAAGCGTTTTGACGGTAGCATGGACGCCGTGAGTCGCAACCGGTCTGTAACAGAGTTCACCGCCGACCCACGTACCAGAATCCTGTTGGTCAGCCTGAAGGCAGGCAACGCCGGGTTGAACCTGACTGCTGCCAGCCAGGTGATCATTCTCGACCCATTTTGGAATCCATACATTGAGGAGCAGGCCATAGATCGAGCGCACCGGATCGGACAGCGACGTGCCGTCCACGTTCACCGCATCCTCATCCAGGACACAGTTGAGGATCGCATTCTGAGTTTGCAGGAGAAGAAACGCGAGCTGATCGAAGGCGCACTTGACGAGGGTGCCAGTCAAAATATTGGCCGGTTAGGTGTCAGGGAGTTAGGTTTCCTTTTCGGTATCACCCAGTGATGTTCTACTGAGCTTGGAGACGCTTTGAATGTGCCATACTTCAGTTGGCGACCGCAGCACACCTTCGAAGAAAGACGATAGCAGTGTCAATTGACGCCAAAAATTTCTGTTCGTTTCGCTCAAGTGGGTGAATTCATGTAAGCTGTATCACTAAATAGAAAGAATTCTCTCGCTCGCATGTCCAACATCAAGTAATTCTATCGCAATTCTGAATCAAATGATAGATCGCTACTAGGGATCAATGATCGTGATGACCGTATTGTTTGGAATGACCAGAAAAACTTCAACTGATGTACTGCATAACTTATGCGAAGCACGTTTCAGCGGTCTATCGAGCGAATTCAAAGGTACCGAAACCACGGATAGGAGAGAAGTGAAATCAATGAACGAATATACAAGTGTCAGAGAAATCCAGCAATCGTTGAAGATTCATCGAAGCTCGGTATTCGGAAAATTCGTCGGGTGAATTATGCACTGATTCTCCACTCAAGGCAGAGACAGCCAATATTCGTATGGCACCGACGGCACATTCCGGCAAGCCGAATGGCACGTTTGTGCACGACTGACACATTGCGCATTTGGTGAGGCTGTACTACGGTGATCGCCGGACTCGTTCATCCAGAGATCACGCTTCCATCATCAACACTATGCCGTGGTATCAAAGAAGCCCAGGAATCGCTGCGCAAAGGTCTGACATAGCATTGAATCGGTTAATTCTTTGGCACCTTCAACATCTGCCTAAGTCTGGTCTTGATCGACCTTGTTGTAAGCTGAGCCGAAACACGCAGCGGTTGGTTACTCTTGGCTGAACTTACTATTCATTCCGAGAGCCTCGATGAAACATATACAGGACAATATCAATTAAAGTATGAAGTGTGTAGACAGCGAAGGACTCGTATACATACATATGAGAGGAGAGGCATGTACAAGTATACTGGAAAAACTCGCATGGTAAGTATGTAGGCAAGTATGTAAAAAGAGGTCTACATGTTTAAGCAGGATCAAAGAGAACAGTAACTCAACGCAAAAACTCAAGGCAAAAAAACATCTCGAAAGTAACAGAGCCAGATTTAGTTGCCTTTGCCGCACTGAAAGGCAACAGAAGGCAAGTGATATACCCTGAGAGCCTCGTAGTTATGCAAATATGATTCAGGGTTGAGATTGAGAGAGTGTTCGGGTGAGAGGGGAAGGAGGAGAAGGAAAGTCCGTCATGTCGTATGTCGAAGCAGTTGACGCATCGGATCGCTGATTGGTCGGGAGTGCTGTCTTGGCACGCGCTAAGCCTCTTCGGGCGGGGTCAATCGGTTCGAGGCCTGATGTAGGTGCGCCTGCTCGCTGTTGCCCGTCCTCAGCCACTACCCACTTGCATATCTAGTCTTTCCCTCCCTTTCCTCCCTCCTTCCTCTTCTCTTTTCTTTTGCTATCTTTCCCGTTCCACCCTTTTCATTCAGAACACCACCCTCGATCAAGTCTGACTTCCAGACTCAATCTATCAAGAGGAAACACAAAGACCGAAGACATCCGTATACATCTTGACAGCACCAGACTTCTTATACGATAATTTGTACATCCATACATTGTGTGTTCCAACTATCGCACAAGGCGAAACTGCACCGAAGTTCCGAGCAACTATCTGATTGGCTTCTGGTGCATGCCATGGTTTGGCTGGATCGCCATCGATCTTGCATAATATTTAGCAACATGGCTGCCAAAGATTTCGTTGCAGTTTCTCCATGCTATCGAGAGCCAGAGTCAACGTGCATACTAAGACTGCATTCAGAGCGATGCCTCCGAGAGCTTTTGGAGGCGAAAGAAGACTTTGTTCTCTATCCATGTCTCCGAAACGAGAACGAACAGGACAAGGCTTTGGGCATGTTCACTACTGAGGTGACAGATTCACATGAAAGTGAGGCTAGCCACCTGCAGCAAAACACATCGGAGTTTCATGAAAGTGATGGGCCCATGCTTCTTCTCCAGCCAAGCACGTCTGCCCTGCCCGCTGCACCAGTCAGCCCACAGACTGCTGTAGCTGAGAAGCTGCCGAAGGTCATTGAGAGAGAGGCAAGAGAGTCTGGGTGTACACATGACACTTCACCAGAAGTTATACAGTGTTTGAGAATTCAAAACAGAACTGGAAAAGGCTGCCTAAAATCTACAAGCGAGCACATTCGATATCGCAGCGGAGGACCCACTCGCGAATGCAAAGACTTCGCAGCAAATTTATAGCCGACATGGGAAATGTACGAATGAGCTTTTGACAAAGATTGAATGACAGATCGTCTTCGCACTCAATGACATTTCGAAGTGAAGCGAGTTTGCACAGTAGCTGGACTCCTTCTGCGCAGAGGACTGATAAATCATGTGATTAGTCTGGTCGGTGGGAGTGATTGTCAACTCTGCTTCAATTGCAGCAACTTGAAAATTCTCCGTCACTTTGGCAATGAGCTTTTGAATGAGGTGAAGTCTGAAAAAGTCGTTGCGGTAATGGTTGCGTTCGGACTAGCCGTACTGCACTAGTCTACATTCAGCGACATTGCCAGAGATATAATAATTGTCAAGTCTGTAGCCCGGGGCCGCCCCGGAAGGGACCCTTCGTTGATGTCGAAGCCAGTATAGTATACACAACAGCACTTGACACATCATCTGCAAGGCCATCTAGATACTGTAGTTTTGGATTTATGTGTTCTATCAGCATTATTTGTATTGATAGATCCGACCTGGACGGAACGTATATTGCAGCCTATAGCCTGCCCATAGAGGTAGAGGAGCACGGAGTTTGCCTCCGAGTATGTGAGAGCGTTGCCGCTTACTACCTGGGCACTAGTACGCGCTGTGAAAGTAGATCAGTCACTTTTGATCGTGCACCGTGGCACAGTTTTCCATCGCCCAAGAACTGTACGCATTTTATCCTAAATGTCTGGCAAACGAGCTCGATCCCCTTCGCCTCTTGGTCGAGGTCGTCAAACAAAAAGCCCAAGGTATGGGTACCCTTCCCATTCATCACAAGATAAACCTGCCTGGAGGCGTAACCAGAACCAGACGGACATCGAGGCAAGGGAATGGGTGAACAAGGAAGATGATTTTGTGCTACGGCAAGCTAAGAAGAAAGCTCAAATCCGTGTTCGCGAGTCTAGAGCCAAGCCAATTGATCGTCTGGCTGTTTTGCTTGCTACCGCCGACCCAGAGAAGGACATCTTGGATGACGACTTCGCAGAGATCGAAGGAGAGTTGGTGGATCCAGTTGCCCTAGTTGAGGGACTGGATCAGAGCAGCGTTGAGTATTTGGTCAACGACATTGATACTTATCTGGCGCTGGAGAAACGGAGAGAAAATCGCAAATTTTGGAAGGCCATGAAGTCTCTTTGCCTGGATCGAAAGCGAGGGCTGTCTTCCACAAACCCCGGCGATCGTGGCGTTGGATCTGTTTCAACAGAAGTATCTCGTCTCCTTGGACCTAAATCTCGTTCTGAGCTTGACACACTTGAGAGACAAGTACAGAGAAAGCTAAGGTCAGATGAAGAGATTGATGTCGAGTACTGGGAGCACCTCCTGGACAGTATACGTCTTTATCAGGCCAAAGCAGATTTGAATTCTCTTTTTCAAAATGCGCTTGAGGAGCGCATGGATAAGATGACCGAAGGGCAAGTCAAAGAGGCCGAGAAACTCCAGGTAGGGCTTTCGAATCGCTCGACAATGGCGAACTCAGGTGCAAGCCATTTAGTCCAACCAGAGCATAGCCCCGAGCTCAAGATTGCTCCGTCGGACGGTGAGTACAAGCTCATTACAGAAACGAGATTTCTGGACAATCTTGAGAAGGATCGACAACGATTTCTTGCCAGGGTTTTCAGTCCCAGACATGGCACAACTGCTCGTGAACATGGAACAGCACAGGCAACTACACACCAGTCAGTTGGCGGTGAGAGCTCACAGAGCACTAGCGCTATGTATGCTCGAGAGGCTGCGAGAGGCTTTGAAGCAGATGAGGAGGCTTTCGCTGCGGAGGAAACCATTCACGGGAGCTTCAAGAAGAAGTGGGAAGGTGACTTCCGAGCAAGAAAGCCGAAACACTTCAATCGGGTCCAGATGGGTTACGAATGGAACAAATACAATCAGACACATTACGACCAAGATAACCCGCCACCCAAAATGGTGCAGGGTTACAAATTCAACATCTTCTATCCCGATCTGATTGACAAGACCAAGGCACCCACGTATCGCATCGAAAGGGAGAATGGACGCAAGAGAGGTCAGTCGTTTGCACCCGCTGGTGAGGAAGACACATGCATCATCCGTTTCATGAGTGGCCCGCCTTACGAGGATGTCGCCTTCAGAATCGTGGACAAGGAATGGGACTATAGCGCTAGGCGAGAACGCGGCTTTCGAAGCACGTTCGACAAGGGAATCCTTCAGCTTCATTTCCAATTTAAAAGGGTACACTACAGAAAATGAACACTCTGCCCGTTGTACAGCTGCTATGAAGATAAACACGACCCCCGACTCGAGTCGGAATGCCCCTGACAGTGGCATGGCATCCTTTTGCAGAAATTTGGATTACGGCCATGAGAACAAATGCGCGAGTGACATCAGCAGTACTGATGGATGGATAGATGGACAAACGGTGAAACGAAATGTGGCAGAACAGAAGAACAGAAAGAAGAGAAGCATGTCATCAAGGGCTGCAAATTCATGGCTGAATCGCCGACGTCAAGATTTTCGGACACAGCAATAGTTACACGGACTCTTTGCACGTCCGGGTGGCGACCGTGCCAGCCGATCCGGTCATTGTGTACCATCGCAGTGCTGCATCGAGAGATCTCTTCATTTTTGCGTGAGGTTTTGGTGCTTGATCTCTGTGGCAAGGTCGAAACGAACGCACTAGCTTTTTTAATGAAGTGGCCCGTCGAAGCGAGACTTGCGTCGCTGGAATTTTTGCAACCAAAAGCCTAGCCAAGTGCGATTAGCCGTCGCAACAAAACTTGACCACCACCGCAGGACACGGGCAAAGGTCTGTAAGTCGAAGGACTTCAACAGCCGGAGCATGCTAGGCCAATCAGGTCTAATTTAACGCGGAGATTGCAATACAAGAACGCACCCAGGCATTGATATCTTACAAGTGCGAATCGCTAGAGACTTACCGCCAGCGTTATCACCGGTACTTGACGGTTGGTTTTGAACAGAGCAAAAGCCAAGGTGGACGGTGTGTGTATATGTGTGCGCATATGTGCTTCTGCCTTTCTACATGCATACGCCTGCTTGCGTGTGAAAGGAAAGACGAGAAGAGCGCAAGCCTCCACAAGCTTGTGCGTGTGCATGCTTGTGCGCATAAATCTGTGCAGACGCACTCACACCTGTTTAGCAACAGCTTCAACACTCTTGAACACGCCGTTCTCTCTTGCTTTCGCGCGCTGCTCTGGATTATTCAAGTTAGTCATTGTGACATTTTCCGAGGACTTGCGGGTGGTGGCAATGAATCCTCATCAAAGAGGGAGCTAGAAAGCGTACACACGGGTAAGTCGGATAACGCTCAAAGCTCTTCTAAGAATTTGGGCCAGCAAATTTTAGATATTTTCAAACACCCTGTCCCAAAGAATCTTTCACGTGTCAATGCTTTACTGTTACGAGCTTTTGCGTGTGGTGCGGCATGTAATTTACAGCTGGGAACGGTGAACGGGCTATTTGCTTAGGCAGATCTGTACGTGGTTGGTGCGTTTATATAGATACGCACCTGGCAGGTATTCTCCGCTATTGAGACACCCACGCTCTCACCGTTCCGTATTTACTGACGTATAGATACCTGCCAAGGCAGATAGACATCAACTATCTCAACTACATACGTGCTTTTATGAATGATGAGCACCCCTCTCGCGAACACGCGCACGCGCACACACATCCGCCCACATCAGTTCGCACAGAGATATGCACATACACATGCGTGCACCCACAAGCTGGACCATGTACTCCTGTTTTCCCACCATCACACAAAACGCCCTCTTTCCTTACCCCAATACACGCTGTTTCTAATAATTAGTACTTGACAACCGAACCAAACACAATTACCCTGAGCACGCACCTGCATTCCAAACCCCTCCCTACCCTTTTTGCCGCGAACGATTGAAGCAGTTTGGATGGAACATATAATGAACATCGCACGCAGCCGCCTAAGAACTGCCGCAGCGAATTGTCTTCCTCTCCGTCTCTGCTGCCACCCTTTCGAGAAGCAACTAACCTATGTCCTACAACCACGTCATTCTTTGGCCTTTGGCGTATCTATCCCTTGCAGTTTCTAACCTTTCTTCTCCAGTATATTCGCGTTCATATCCTCAACCTGCCTCCCACGATTCTCTACTTTCTACTGGTGCATCAACGAAGACCAAAAGTTTCAAAATCGTTTCTGTCCCACCTCCTTTCTTACTCCAACAGTCACTGGCTGCCAGACTTAGCTCGATACTCCCACCGGATCTCTGACTGCCTACCTCTCCAAAGATGTCCGAAATCGTTCGAGCTCAAGGCCAGTATCACCCATATGGGTCTGGGTGCTATTCAAGCCATGGACCTGAAGACAAAATTTCAAGCTCCAGCCAGGGTCTGAGTCCTGCCCGATACTTCTTCTCAGACTTGGAAGGGCTGCCAAACAGGCAGATAAATACAACTCGCAAGTCCGATTCGACAAGTGCCAGACCAGAAGGCGTATCCCTCAATGGCACAAACCCGTCCATATTCGCAATGGGCCAAAGATCATCTCAGAGCGAGATGTCGTTGTCGTCGCGTCTCGAAACACTGAGAAGACCAGGAGCCAGCCAGCACCAGGATTCGCAGCTCACAGGGGCGCTTCAGTCCATGCAATCGAGTTACCCGCAACTTCGACGACAAGGAGACTGTGACGTGCCTATTCAGAATATAGCACCACTGGTGTCAGTCTGTTGTGAGGAATCAGATGACGCCCACAAAGGCAATGATCACGAGCTTGAGAACGAAGCTTCCCTTCAGACCTACTCGCCTACGGTGGAAGAGGAAGGTGGCTCTTTAGCCAGTGGCTCCTACTCGCAGCTACTATATCAGTGTCTTTCGACGGCGCCAGGCCGCATGATGCATCTCAAAAACATCTACACATGGTTCCAAGAACGTACAACGAAGCCAGCTGAGTGCAGGGAAAAGCAGAGTAAAATCGATGGTTGGCGGAATTCAGTCCGCCACAATTTATCTATGAACCAAGTGAGTTGACACGCCGGAGTTAGACAGAGGTGCTGCCGTAACGGAAACAAAAGATCTGACTCTTCTAAAGGCCTTCGTGATGGTTAAAGAACCTGATGTGGAAAAGCGGCAACAGAGCGATCATAGTTGGATGCTGAGAGGGGATGTAACGAGATGTGATCAGGTTGCGTCTACAACCAGATACCGTCCCCGGGTACCAGTCACGAAGCGAGACGAGCATCCGAAACGTTCTGCAGACCATGCATCTGTCGATTGTCCCGAAATTGACGGCCGACCTACAAAGCGCCTCGACTTGAAGATTCGAGATCTTGTACAAGCCGAAAACCGACCGGCACCACCCAGGGTAGGCTTTGTGGATAAACCAGTCACAGAGCCCAGCGTGTCGCTCAGGGCAGAGCCAAACCCACCGCTCCATCACACAACAGAAAGTCCTGGACAGAATCCAAGTATAAGCTCATCCAATTCTGGTCTTGAACCGTACTGTTCGGAGGACGTAGAGACGCCTGCGACGACTGTTTCGACAGAAGCTGAACCGTCTCTATCAGATGCGACCTTCAATCCCGGGAAGAGCAGCCCAGCGTTCAAGGATAGACAGAGCGAGATTATCCGACTTTTTGAGGAGAGTTTTGAGAACGAATTCCTTTTTGACGATGCTATCAGCTTCAAGCCAGGAGATCTGGATTTGAGTGACCAACATCCAACAACTTTCTTGGACCTCTTCAACAGCAGTATCGATAGAGGCTGTAGTTTCGATGAGTCCACGTCACCTTGTAACCCACACTCGCAGCATCACGCTCAAACTTTCGAATGCACAGTGGCTGAGCCCAACGTCAAGCATGAGCAACCCTTATTCTTAGCTGGCGAGAAGCTCAAGAACCCTTTCGGCGCATCCCACTGATCCTCTGGCTTGAGCTTCTGACTCCTTGCCGTACTGACTTTGGCATCGAAGCAAATTTTCGCTCCTGCTACCATACTCCTCTCAGTTTATTAGCCTTACATCCAGAGCCATCCCTAGTGCGAGTTTCTCCGGAGTCACGAGCCCGCGACCCAGCCCGCCAGCACCAACGGCAGCAGCACCAGCAGCAGCAATACCGCCCATCAGATCGGTTCTTAGCCCAGCTACAACCCGCAATGGACATGCAAGACGTTAGTCAGCCCAGATCAAGACTGCCGGATGTTTTTCTCCACAGGACGCCTGAGATTGTCAAGCACTCACAGCTTAAAAGCGACCGTTCTCTTTCCTCTGTACTGATAGCTGCCAAGATTGAAGATCAACGCACAGGAATGGCAATGTGTAAGCCAAGGAAAAGTTGCAGGTGAATATTTTGGCTGTACATTTCGCTTACGATTTCAAGCGTTGTGGGAATTTCTCAAAACTTTGAGCACATTCTTCTTATTCGAGAAGCGATCTTCAATGGGGTGTTGGCTGCGCGAGAGCAGATCTACAAGTGGATGGTTTACGAATTATCATGTGTATGACGCCATTGAAATGAAATGCACGAACACAATCGATGCTTCATGATAAATCTATAGAAATACAAACTTGTTCAGTTGATACTTTCTCCCAGGCCTGGAGTGTCAGCCCTCTTTTATGTAGCTATGGTGGGCTTGAGCGTTTCGGCAATAGCAACGGGGCTATTTTGTGATAACCCTGTGTGGATGGGAACAAAGGTGTATGCAAAACACCCCATTGGTTGATGGGGATCAGGCGTGGTCACTGCAAGGTGGGTGGTCGACCGCCAAGGGCCGCAGAGAAGTGGGCAAGCATCAGACACTGGTGTGCAGGAGCGCGCAGTTAACCACCAATGCGAAAGCAGCCTGTGGCCCACTCTGATAAGTCTGCACGCCCATACAGGCCGGTCAATGGCTGCAGTGGCTGTCCGCTCGCAACCAATAACAGCAAGAGGCGGCCAGAGCACCAAGCAAAGCGTGTTGCTCAGGATGGTGATGAGCTTGGTCTCAAGCAGCTACAGTTTGGCGGAAGTAGAGCGTGTCCTTCTCAACAAGATTGGTGAGTGCTATAGAAAGATTTATGGCAGTTAATGACCGCGCGAGTGGCGAGCAACTAAGTACCTGGGTACCTGGGTACCTGTCCAGGTACCTGCCTGGGCACCTACCTGGACACCAAATCACGTACATGGTACCTGATTTTGGTCCGGCAAGATTACCAAGACGGAAAGCCAGCCCCGTTGTGCCTCCGCGAACCATCGGGCGCCAGGAATAACGGCTTGATGGACGGGAGATCAGGGAATGCTTAAGAATATGAAACCAAAAAAAAAAAAGCATGGATAAAACCTGCCCGCTGGCTGTGCCTCGCCTCAATTCGTGTCAGGCCTCTCCTACAAGAAGAAAATGTTCTGCATTCATGTCGGCAGCTGCTAACCCCTTCTGCCCTTTTTTCTCGTCTTGTTACTGACTGCACGCCTCGCTAAGGATCGAACACAAGGATGATCCCAAACTTTTGGTGCAGAGGGGTCACAAGCCATCCGGCGACACACAAGCCTCAGTCAGGAGGAGAGGAGTAGTGGGTTCCCAAGGCTCTATGATGAGTGCTTTCGAATAGTCTCCCATCCGGTGGCTGTCAACCCACTTACACGCGCCCACGCACTCCCTCACACTATCTTCAGCCTTTCCCCTCATCTCCGCTAATCCTAGACCTGACACAGAGGGCGTGAGCGGATCAGGGTCGCTTCGGCATTTCGTAATAGCCTCAGCCGGCTTCCTCTAGCGCAAGCCGGCCAAGACAGCCTTCCAGGATTGGTTGTTGGCAGCCATATACATGGATTCGCCAAACTCTAAACCATCCTCGCACGGCAAAAGCGTTTGGAAATGTATTAGCAGAATGTCAATGCGTGTCGCAACCCACGGCGATCCTCTGAGCGGGGTTGAGGGGGGGGGGGGGGGGGGGGGCGG
>JANIPN010146198.1:0-17792 GCA_027478595.1 Erythroxylum anguifugum
AGATGACCGGTCTTCTCCACCCAACTTTTTGGAGTCGGCATAAGCTCGAATGGGAAATACTGATATCCCAAAGGCTTTGGGACAAACAGGTCCTTGTGAGTCTTGAAAAGAATTAGTGTTCTAGTTGTTCTTATAGGAACGAAATAAGAGACTGAGAGCCTTTGGAGAATACTCACCATTCCTTTATTCGTCAGCTCCTGTGACTGTCTATAAGGATATATAGCTTTGGGATGAGTCTCAGTGAGCCACCACAGCGTCACGCTCTCGAGAATGTCATTGACACTCGGGTCGGTATCGCTCCACTCCAAGAACTTCTCGCCTACCCAGGCCAGAAGCGCCAACGGGCTACTCGTCAAAACGTGGCCTATAGTGCTCGTTCTGGTTCCATGCTCCACTGCGTAAGCATGGCCCTTTGTCAAGAAGGCTTCGCGCCGCTTCAAGCCCTTCTTCTCAACCTCGTCGTAATCACCCTGGGCTATCACGTCGTCTGCGGGAGACATCATGTGAAACGGCGCCGGAGGATCGGCGGTGCAGAAGTTAAGCAGGACGCCTTTGCACTCGTCGTACTTGCCAGCCATGATCCGGGCGACTTGCGATCCGATGTCGCCTCCGTGCGAGATGTAGCTGTTGAAACCGAGGGAGTGCATCAGTTTGTTTAGAAGTCTGGTGGTGTCGGCCACGAGCCAGTTCTTGGTCAGGGGCGGAGGGGACGAATAAGCGTATCCTGTCATAGATCTGAAATAGCATTAGTCAAGCGTCAAAACGTTGGCAAACTAATACCGCCTATACTTGCAACGAGACCAAACTTTAGAGGGCGGTTTCAAGTATAGTAGGCTGGCCAAGGGGGGGCTTGAGTACACCTCGACAATGGAACTTACGGGTTGATGAAATGGTACGGAAGGTCCTCTGGGGTGTATTTCTTCCTTAAGAGATCCATCATCGGAAGAAATTCGAGGAAGCTCCCTAAACGTGTTTAGCTTTACGTAGAATCTGGCATTGCGAGCTGCTTACCAGGCCATCCATGAATCCCAATTACTGGCACTGCATTAGGGTTCTTGGAGAAGATGGCCGTGAAATGCACTTGGAACTTGTCGCCGTCGTCATCCTCGATGTTTGCCATGAAATTGGGGAAAGAATTAATATGATCTTCTGATTTTCTCCTTTGAACATCTGTTAGCAAGTGTTGTGCCAGAAAAAGCTTCTTTTTTGTGTTAAGGCGGTAAGATGCTCGGCGCAGTTCGCTAAACAGCAGTCACAAGCGACATACCAGTCAAACTGGTTGAGCCAGTACTCCTTGGTTTCGGACATCCATTTGCTAGTAACACCATATCGTCGGTCCTCATGTAAGCTCTCATATGTAGGCGGTGGGAGCTTGCTCAGTTTAAGCAGAGTCTTGAATTCTTGCAGCTTCTCGTCCTCAACCTTCGCCGTGAACGGTACGATGTTCTTGGCAGTGCCGGCCGGCAATTCACCAAAAGCTTTCGACATACTGAAGCAAATATATAAATATTCAACAGACTCAATAGGTTGTTACCGACTTGATAATTCGATATACGTAGGACTCCAATTTTTCGGAGGGGCTATATATAGGAGTCATAAGTTTACCCGCACGCCCGCTTTGTTCTGCAAAGTTATGTAGGGCTAGAGCTGCGGAACTGGCCACTGACGCAACGAGCCATGCACGTCAAGCATCTCGTGGTCGATTAATAATCCACGTCACGGCCTCTTTCCGCATGCTTTGAAACAATATACGACTATGACTTCAGAAATGAAGCTTCATTTTGAAAAAGAACTGCCGGGTTTCCGAATACCATAGTTACATCACACTGACAGTTTATAGTTAATAAGCTCCGACGCCACAGTCCGCATCGTGCCCGGAATTTGAGTGCTAGTTCTCGATATTAGGTCAGAGCTTCACGTAGCATTTGTTTTGTAAGCTTCGTAATTTAATTCATTTTTTGAAACGCGTTGAACGCGTTAGCTCAAGGTACTTTTCCTGCTTTTGTACATTTCAGTATCCACCGTATATTCATTCCGTTTCGTTTCCTAGCCGCGTCGCATCGTGACGCATAAACAATCGTTTCTTATGTCAATGATATCATAAGCAACAAACACAGGGCTCCCTGCCGCGTTGGAATTCCTCCGCTGGCTGTCCTTGGCCAATAGCTATATGTCGGGACTAATATGGTACATGGTTCCGGAATCAATCGCGGCCAAATATTAAGTGTTCAGCGGCCACCGGGATGTGTCATAACCAGCAGCTCACCAAGACAAATAACCAAACCAGAACGAACTCGTTCTTGTGAGGAAACAAATTTCTACATTTGTCTCTGACTCCTCTTGTGAATTGCAATAGACTGATTGCCAATTCACGTATTACGCAATTTCGGCGGTTCTGTTCCGGCCGTATTCCGTTGACACCCCGGCTTATACTCCTTGTGGGTATCCTGCTTCCACGTCGTGGCTCGATCGCGAAATATGACTCAACGGAATTGGCTTCTGGCTGTTCAAATGGTTAGTATCATTCATCTGGCTTGCTTGTACATTGGAGAAGTCATTGGTCGTCGGAATAGAATATGGGCCTTTCACTCGCTTCGGCTCTGGCTTTTTCGGCTCTGGAAGCTCCTCAAACGATGATTCTTTACTTCTATCGGAACGGAAGGTGGTCCGTAACAGTATGAAGAGTTGCGATGGTAGTACATTGGCTCTATAGAACTTGGCAAGCGAGGGCATGGAGCTGCAAATCACGGATACACAAGCTTCAACCAGACTAATTTCTGTTAGTGATGCATTGGGTGGCATTGGATTGACCTACCTGCACAACGGCACAATTTGGCCGGCTCGTATGTTTGCTGCCGATCTGTATAGTTCTACTCTGTAGTACAGACTGACAATATCGGCTGCGATTGCACTGCAGTAATGTTAGATCGGAATCAAATATACAGCCTCCATAGCTCTACTTACATCAATCCGGTCAAAAAGATGGCCAATACACCAATTTTTCTCTGGCGATTGAGATTCAGAGTGACGATCACTGGTATCGGGATATATAAAATGATGAGATCAACAACAAGATTAACCACGCCGATACCCAGAGCGGCTCTAACGTTGCTGTCGGAATTTCTGGAGTCTAATAAGGTCCCCCATGGTTCGCCTGGTGAAGGAGCGGATTGAACTGGCAACACAATTGCCATAGAGAGGATCGGTAGACACAACACTGCTGTAATCCATATCTGCCAGCGAACGGTAGTGATGTGTCCAAAGAACTTGTAGAAAAGAGCAAGGAGACACATTTTCCCAGTCCACAAAGCCATTGCCGTTAGAAAACCCTCGCATACTATCATCTATAGTTGAAATTCAGTCAGAACTTCAATACTAAGCACAGGCGATTAACGTAATCCTACCTTCTGGTACCACGGAGATAAAATGGAGCCTATAGAAATATGCCAGCCATCGTTGCTGAATCGCGGACTCAACCTCAACATGACACCAGCAAGGGCGCCCGTGAACACCACTGTAGCAATAGCGAACCCTTCGAGCACAGTCAGTCAATCTAGGCACTTCAATCGCACTGGGGGAATTGAGGCCCTTACAGTCATCCAGCTTCCATTTCTCCTCGGAGCCGAATTTAGTCCAAATGCGGGAAGCGAGAAACACGGTCTCGAACGTCAGCATGAGCGTGCAAACCACGATCGTGACCGTCGTAAGATCTGACCGTCGGTTGAAGTCCGTAACTTCGCCAGGCGGTGCTGGTTGAAGAGGTATCGTGAACAAGTCCGTACCGGGTGGAAGTAGAGCCAGGGGATCAGACATCTTTGAATTGCTGCTGCTGCTGCTGCTGCTGCGAAGGGATGCGTTTTACCACATCCAAAGGGTATTTTAGAATTACCGGGGTGAAGTTATGAGTGAGGCATACGCGCTGCAAGTTTTGTAGGCAGGAAGCGAAAAAGTATAAGCAAAGAAACACACGCCACATACGCGCCGAGAGACGAAACGATGAAGAGGAAGGAGGAAGTATGGAAGAGTAAGCCTTTCTATCGGATTGGGGGCCATGGGGGGTCCTGCTGGGCGCGAAACATTTTGAACCCTCAGCTTGCCACTTTGCACGCGGGACCAGCGCTGACAGTCACACAGTCCACCCCTAGCTAGAAATACTCGTAGACTAGGGGGCGGCGCAATATCTCACCATCTTACGTATGGTGTCAAGCGTGCGGCGTAGTCGCATCCGGCCAATGGCAGCGGGGCGATGTTCATGCGCTGACACCCTCCTAAGGCGGGGTCGCACGGCCTGAACGCGGTGCCTTATTATTCGGGTTCAGGTAGGATGTAGAGCAGAATATTTCGACGGTTCCGAGAAGGCAGCGGGCCGGCATCGAGGAAGCGGGACATACCATAGAACAGCTCATCTTGAAGTTATCCATTAGCTCTAGAAAATGCAGAGACGCTATCCGTGAGTGTATGGAGGTACACTGGTATGGATATGTTCAAGTCTATTCATGATAGTTGAACGATCGGTTTGGTGATATTCAAAAACCATATGCAAGATTGAGTTACAAACCATAATTTAAGGTTCCACAATGTTGGAATTTGTGTTTTAATAAACGCACCACACACGTGCTTTATGCCGCAACACGTTTTATGCTGGCTGTTTGGGACCTTGGAAAAGCATTTAGGATTGCATATATAGAATGTTTTGCATCGCTTGCCAAAGACTGGACTTTCCAAGCGCACCTTAATCATCCTTAACTGGATACAAACGCGCCTATCCATATTTCTTCGACCGTGCGCACCGGACTCTACTCTAGCACCGGACTCTAGCAGCGGACGCTCTGTCCTTTTGAAGGCGCCTCCCCCCTCGATACCGCCGGAATGTAACATCGTTATTATTTTTTTCCCCTGCGAGTAAACGCAGCTGAGGGTAGTAAGCACTGGCGCGTCGACCTAACCTCAGCCCGGCGCGCCCGCCGCCCGCCGCTCGATGACGACTAAGCGTCGACAGATGTCAGTGGCGGACGGCTGTCGCTAGCACAACCCAGGGGGTGGCGCACTGCGCTCCACCTGATCTCAGAGGGCGAGAGGCATCAATAAATGGGCCGGAATGGTGTTTGATGTTCATTTCAGGCCGCAAAGGCAGGCAGCTGTGGTGGGTGATGGGTGACACGAGACGCCTGAGAGAGTTTGTTTTAAAAACCATCTGATCTGCGTCCATCTTCTTCAGCAAAATTTACTGAGTATGAATCTCGCCATGCCTTTCAACGATGTGTCTCTCCCGTGCGGGATGCGGAAAAGCGTATATCTCTATGGATCTGTCTTGGCCGTCAGCATCTGCTTTGCGTTATGGCTGTTACGGCGTCTGAGAACACCAAAGATATACAAGAATGCTGCCCCACCAGTGTTGCCGTACAAGATTCCTATCGTCGGTGAGTAGAATCTCGTTGTGATAAGTATCATCTCAAGCTAATTGTCTCCAGGACATACGATAGATTTTATCCGTAACTCAGAAGCTCTCATCTCTCGCGGAAGGTAGGTCACTTTTCCCCTTCGAGACCCGTAATGGACCTGACCATGACTGCCATGTAGAGAGCACTTTGGCAATGTTGGGAACGTATTTTCGCTCAATCTTCTCGGTAATACGGTATACGTCTTGACCGATCCCCGACATCTTACCGCGGTACACAACAACTCCATAGTATACAGCTTCCGGAGCCCAATCCTCGAAACCATCTTGGTATCCATGGGCGTTTCGGAGAAGGGCGCCCAGACCATCATGCACAATCCAGGAGATGTCGAGCAGGGAAAGTCGAAGAACAAAAGTCTGTTCCAGTCCGTCCACGACCTTCAAGTCCGGCAGCTCAACGGCTCCGAACTTGGCGCCATCGCTCAGCAGATCGCACGGTATCTCGATGCTAAAATCACGCCGGGGATGCTACCTGCCGAGATGACGACTCAGAAAGGAACTAGATGCCTGTCCATGAAGCGTTGGGTTAGGGAGACCCAAGTTCTTGCGATGCAGAACGCGTTCTTCGGCTCTAAACTCGCCGAGATGGACGACGAGCTGCCAGAAAACCTCCTGCAATACTCACGGGTCAGTTGGCAAACTTGGTACCATGTTCCCAAATGCCTCAGACAGCACTATAAATATGGACATCATATCAGAGGTACTTTCATGAAATGGCTCGATCTTCCTCCCGACGAGCGAGGAGCGACTTGGTCTACAGAGTCCTTGATACAGCAATTCAACTTAGTAGGACTGACCAAAGAAGATGCCAGCACATTCATGCACTTCTTCTACTGGGGGTAAGCCGATTATACCTAATAAAATCCGTTTAATAGCGCTAACTAAACCTCAGGATCTCGATGAACCCCGCAAACTTGATATTCTGGATTTTCGCCCATATCATATGTGACCCGGAACTAATGGATGCCATTCGCGAGGAGACAGCCCCAGCCTTCAAGGGGGACGAAATCGATACGTTTTACCTCGTCAACTCTTGTCCCCGCTTGGAAAGTGTATGGCACGAATGCCTTCGCCTTTACACCTCGGTGACATCAACCCGATACATCACGCGAGATGTTCAGCTAGGTGACAGCTGGCTCAGCAAAGGTCACGCCATCCTATTTTCCGCCCGCCAAATAGCCTTCCACGACGAGAAATTTGGCGCAAATCCATTACAGTTCGATAAAATGAGGTTCTACGATAACCCCCAGCTGAAGCATGCCGAAAGCCATCGTCCCTTTGGTGGTGGAGCATATGCCTGCTGCGGGAAACATCTTACCAAGCATGTGCACGCAACGTTTGTGGCTATCATGCTGAGGAAGTTTAACCTGAGCGCAGCATTCCCGCAAAGCTTCCCGTCGGTGCATGTAAATGAGCCTTCCATTGGGGTGCTTGTGAGCAAGGACGACTTTTATATTAATTTGGAGCCGAGGATGTGAAAGGAAATGGAGTTTTGACGTTTTTTCACGAATAAGATGATGTTCGTCTATTTGGAAACTCATACGAAACTGTAGTATAGAATACTCTACTGATTACCGCACTTTTGATACCAAACCATGATATTTTATTCCTGTTTCGTTTTCTGATGACTTTTACATACACAATGTGACGATTTGTAGGCGATTACCCTAAATTTTCATCTTAGACTCCTTAGCCTAGCTTTATCTTCTAGTTCATAGATGGGAAGAAATACATCTGTCAAATAGGTGAAGCGAAAGGTATGAATTCGGACATCATTAACCTCGACGTCATAGCTTATCCAAGTCTTCTAGCTAGCAATCGAAGCTTCTCAAGCTCTAGTCACCGTCATCATCATCCCGTCTCTGGGCCTTGCTTCGGTCAAGAACTCCTGAAACGCACGATCCCCATAGACCAAATCCATCTTCGTCCACGGCACCCGCGGAGTCGAGTTTGGCTTCAGACCAAAACACTTGAAATCAAAGTACTGAACCGTCAGCAACAAAACCATCTTCATTTCCTCCATCGCAAGATTTTTCCCCAAGCAACCCCGAGTACCGCGTTCGAACGGACGCCACGCCAGCTGCGTCGCATTGTCCATCCCATTGAACCTGTCGGGGTCAAATTTATCCGGCTCTGAAAACACCGCTGGATCCATCTGCCATGTGTGCTGAACCGGACATATCAGCGTGTGTGCAAAGGTAGGATACTGCTGTCCTTTGTAGGTGATGAAGCCTGGGGAATCAGGTGCACGGCCTGTGTTGCCGATCGGGTAGATACGAAGCGTCTCCTTGATCACGTTCGTCGTGTATTCCAATTGATTCAGTTTCTTTGGGTCCTCTTCGAGCATCGCAAGCGTCTCGTCCACATCGGAAGAGTACACTCTACGATGCTCCTGACGTAGCTTTTCGACAACATCCGGATGCGTGGACAAAAGCATGAACGTAAAGCATATGGTATCTGTCGTCGTCCCCGAGCCCGCGAGCAAAACGGATTTGATATTCGCGATAGCCATCTCCATAAAATCCGCCCCAAGCTGAGGCGAACCGGACTTCTGCTCCGCCTCCTGAACTAATTCACGTAGAATTAAATCCAGGATCCCAAGACCTCGCTTGTTGCTGACGTCCAATTTCTCCTGCTTGATCGTCTCGAACCGCGACCGCACCTTCGCGGCAATGCTATCACCCAAAGCCTTAGCAGCACCGTCCCGCTTCCGTACCAGACCCCTCTTCTTCACCGGGTTCCAAGTCTGCCGCGCTCTCATCTCCGACCGAATAACGGTATCCAGCGCCCTGAGATCCTCGTTCCCCCTAGTCTGCGCCTTCGACGCACCGTCGAACACAGCCCTGTAGATAATATCGAACACCAACGCGCTGACCTTGTCCTCGAGCCGAAAGGGCCCCGCCGCATCCGCCATCCCGCCGAGCACGTCGTGGAACACCTTCACGTTCTGCGCGATCAGCTGCGTCATGCCGGAGACGTTGGCGGTCGAGAAGGGCGGCGCGAGCATGTTGTGCAGGCGCTTCCAGCGCGGGCCGTTGGCGCAGATGATGTTTCCCGGTCCCAGGATGGGGTCCAGGAACTCGGCTTGCACCTGGTGCTTGGGGTGGTTCCGGGCCGTGATGTACTGCGATGCGAAGTCCGGGTCCGTGATGACCAGCTGCTCTGGGCCGAGCGGCCACAGGTCCATGTAGAAGACTCCGGGGAGGTCATATTTCCGTGCTAAGGTGGTTATGACCACCTGGAAGTGGCTGCATCTTTGTGAGTCTTCTGAGTTGACAGAGGTTTATTTGTTGATACCTTTGGTCGGGAAATAGAGCAAGCGTTTCACCGTAGAGTTTGAGATGGCCCCAAAAGAAGCTCAGTGGCGGCCCAGGCTTTGGAAATCTCGATTAGACAAGTCATATATAGAATGGTACGGTGGTAACTTGCAAGTTTACTGTATATACGTCTGTGTCTAATCAACTTAACGACAAAATACAAGACTGTGGCTGCCAATATTGGCAATATGATGGTAGTCTTGAGGCCCATTCCGCCGTTCAGTGAGTTTAAGACGCCTAGGATAAGCTTGGGAACTCCGGGGTGTTTTATCGTAATGTAGCCGGAGTCAGCAGCATTCAAGCCTCGAAGCCTGACTAGGGAATCACGCCGCTTATATTAATTTTCGTACTGGCCTTGTTCCTAATGGATGGTTCGTAGTGCCCGTTGGTTTTCTGCATAGCTGTGGCACGTATGGACGGTATGGTAGCTTTGGAGGCGGCCAGCTGAATAAACGGCCCCACTGGTGATCGCCAGGTTTCATGTTTTTGACTAAGGCAACAGCATGGCCTTTGGATTAGGGGTAGCATCGAGGCTTGGCATTTACGCCGTAAAACCAAGATGATTTGTCAATCGAAGATCTTATTGGAGACCTTCGAGAACGACATATCTTCACTTTCTCATGATCTGGTACTGCCCTTGGTGGGGTTCGATAGAATGATTAGATTCAAGTTGAGTCTATAATTCCTCCAACTCCAACAGCCCAAGTCTCCACATCCACATCAACTCCCTGGTCCAACAAGCCGCCTCTCGGGAGACCGTCGTAGTTCCTTTCGTCGGGACAAGTGGACCAATATAGCTCTCCTTCGGGGCGTGGATTGATGAAGTCAGTGTAGCAGGCGCTCCTTTCACCTGCCCAGTCTCGCAACGCATCCCAATCGCGACACATGCGGGTTTGGCCGTTCCCTGCATCAAGCTTTCCTGCAGACCACAGCAGAGTGCTGTCGGCGCTGCACATGATCGACTGGCGGATGGTATCAAAACAGCTTCAAGTAAATTTAGTATCTGCCCTGCTGAAATGGTAAGATCTCTTACTGCTTGTCATGTTCCACTGGCCATGGCGGATTTTCTAAGTCGATGTTTCCGGAAAGCATTTGAAAGTAGTGATCACGAAGGACTCTCTAGACGAACACAGGTCAGAACTATAGCAATTGATTTCTTCCTCAAAGACTGAAGTGGTAACAACTCGGCAAATTTGTGGTTCGTCCCAACGATAGGGTCGCGAATTGGCCGAATTCTTCCAGATTCATCTCCCCCGCCTGTCCTAGGACCGGGTAAATCATTACTTACCAGGCAGTGTATCTCGTGATAGGCCGCTACTATATATACTGTCTTCCCCTCCCTATAGGGATGTGGCATACTCGGAGGCAATCCTCTTTGTCGCGCCCACTCCGGGTCGACTGCCACATCCCCGTGCCCTGACTTGATGCTTGCCCATGCAGCGCTTGCAATACTCTCGTTGGGATGCATGTACACGGTATCCAGGCCCAAAGTTCGCGGTTGATTCAGCGGTATGTGAAGGCCTGGTAAGTAATTCTCCGTATGTGTCATTGAGAGCCGGTACGTTTGGATGAGGAGAAGTGCAGCGAGAAGCATGTTCAGGGCGGACGAGACTATTGTGTACCATCGCAACTTGCGACCATCTTTAGATGTAAGTCTTGATAGCGATTCATCGAGTGGAAGGGGTGATATCGGTGTCTGTTGAGTCGGAGAGCCTATGAGAGTATACCGTTGTTCCTTACTGCTGAACATTGTGTTGGGTGAAATACTAGGATCGATAATTCTAGCTGCTATCAAGACATCGCAAAGGAACAATTGACAATAGATATATGGTCTGGGGATGTTGGGTCGGGTAATAAAGTGGGATAGATCGAAGATTTATGGTGGGCTGCGCTGAGTAGCATACTTGCGGCTGCAAGCCTAGGCTGTCCTACATCGACCTACGATCTACATGATGCGTATCCGCGTGTGTAAAAAATGTGTGGATGAGTTCTTTACGGCTTGTCTCCATTGAGACGTCATTTATCTACACAATATAGCGATTAATCAGGCTTGAGTGTACTGTTGTTCAATACGAAGGGACTATGAGTGAACGAGGGTATGTGTGTTCCAAGTGTTCTACTAATAGATAGCTAGCTATACGAATGCTTCTTGTCCTTAACACCCTCTAACAAGTCTCGTACCTCGTCCCCTAAGGGAGTCCAGTCATCGCTTTCACCAAAGTGCTCCCTCACTTGTGGCCAATATGGGGAATCGGGCGGGCAGAACTTGAAGCGGTGAAACTGATCGATGTGATCTGCCTCAGGGCCAAAATACCTGTAGCACGATGAGTGCTCTAGAGCCCATTCCTCTAATTTACTCCAGTCTTTGCACTGGCGGAGCTGACCCTCGGCGCTCTCTGGGGTCTTGCTGAGAGTTGTGTAACGAGGCGTATCATCTGCCTGGCAGATAACATCGCTTCGTAATGAGTCTAAGCAATGAGTGATATGAAGCAGTGGCATACTACGTGTCCTCCCCTCTTCATATTCACGAATAGTGCGGTGTATTGCTTGCTAATTCAATAATCAATCTGGTGGTTGCGATAAGTTTGCCATGGAGCATACCAAACAGTGGAGCGCATGATACCCGTTCAGCACATAAATACCTTTCTCGTGGTCCCAAGGGAACGGCTGGGCAATAGGCAGTTCATGAGCTTCCGTCCATTCATTGGATAGTGCTACCATGCCGGCGTCAAAGCTTATGGCATCCCAAAGCTCAGCTGCTTCAGTAAGATTGGTGTTTGTGTACGGCGTATGCCATTCGAATGGCCTTGAAATCTCGGTGGCCAGCCCGGCTCAAACGATGTTAGTTCTTCGAATGGCAGCTAACCTTAAAGACTTACCGTATCTTGACTTCTCTTGGGCTTGATCTCCTGACGATGTGAACGGATGATAGAGACGGCAAACCAACTGAATCACATTCATCAATAACGATAGGGTCAATACAGAATGTATGATGTAATATCCATATCCACGACCGTTCCGTGGGACTTCTGTTGAACGGCCGAACCACCGTACAAAGAGCTTGGAGCTCCTGTTCTTGGCTGGTTCCTGATTGTTATACTTCTCTAGGTCTTCGAGGCCATCTTGCGAGCCATCAAAAGAGTGATTGCGGAGCAAAGACGCTTCTTGTTCCTGGTGGATAGCCATTACGCCTATACCCTCATTCTTGGTTCATCTACGGCCTTTGTTGAGGGGAAATGGCATCCCCACTGGCATATATAATTTGCTCCGAGCGAACCTCGGAGGAACTTCTCTGCGCCACTTCGTCAATAGCGCCTCCTATCTGCAAAATAATGCCTCAACGAGAGCCTGACCTTCGATCCGCACCTCTCACGGAACAAACGACTAGATAATGATGACGCCCAGGCGAACTCAATCGGCGAGTCCAGCCAACCGGGCACTTTGATAGTCTTTATGGCGCTCCCAGCAGCTCCTTGGGATCAGCATAGCTGCGTTTCGTTGCCGGATGATAGGCTCAGTTAATGAGTTGGCAGAGTCTTGGGAAAGAATGGCTTGAAGTGATCAAGCACGGCCCCGACGGTATCACCCGCATGAAGGATTCCGAGGCCTCGATGAAGGACCTGACTAGTTGGGTATAAAGATCTTATGAACGCAATTCTATATTGAACCTTCGAAGAGATCCGGTGAACATAGCAGCCGACAACAGAGAACCCAAATAACGAGGAATCAAACCCTTCCAAACGAGTAAGACAGTAAGTTGGAGCAAGGCATCAGTCTAAAGAGCAAGAAAGCTAACAAAAGACATTGCAGACAGAGGCACGATGCGCGTCACCGCCTTTTACTGTGCTCTCCTTGCAGGACTTGTAGGAACCGCCATAACAGCACCGGTCAAAATCATCACCGGCATTCACGCAGGGTATGCAGCGCATCTAGCAGAACCTTACCACGTTGCACAAGAACAACCAGGCCCAGGTTATGGATTGTAACGAGTGTATATTGACAGAGCAAGTGGTCAAGTCTGAACTCCTGAAGTCAACGAAAATGTGGCGGTGATGGCGTTGGATGGAGGGGTAGATAGTCAGGAAGAAAGAAAATCACATGGTGGGGCCAGTATCTCAAGTGTCGAAGGATTTGTCTTGTCTTGGTATTTAACATTATTGGGCGAATGAAGTATATATTCGGTGACCTTTTTCGACCGTTAGCATTAAGGCTTCATGCATAATATGATGTCTTTACGCAGCATCCCCTGTAGTCTCACCAGTACCAAAGAAAGGTACACACTCTATCACGCAACTATTCTTAATGGGAGAGGACCCGTTGTACGTACCTGGTGCAGTAGTTTGCAGGCCTGAAGAATGATTGACGTGATGAAGAAGTGGCTGATTTCGTCGCTTCCAGCTTGCCGAGGCTGCCCAGAGACGTTGACGACGCACGGAAGGTCGGCCAAACTCGTGTCCGCAATCTATCGAACTGTGGACTTCAACATATCAGGTAGTAGTTTTTTGGTGAAGTATTGTTAAATCAAATAGAACACAATCCAGGCCATCGAATCTCCTCTCCTCTTCCTACAACTGAAAACATCAAGCAGAAGATACAAAATATGGGGAGATTTGACTGTGAAATTGAGAACAGTACAAAAATGAAAAGATGATTGGCTATCACAAAATGAATTCGCTTCCTTTTCGCCCGAGCGTCAGCAACATTACTATCAACCTCTAAAAATCCTCCAATTATCTCACCGAACCGGGGCCGATTGCGAGTTGGTCGCCATCCCCTCTTCCGTATATCCCTGATTCCCAATAGATAGCCTCATCGGTGAGTCGGTGACTATAAGCCTGCCAACCAAAACACTAAAAAAATAAAAAAATTCCCGGATGTTTCCCACAATGGGATGAAGTCTGGCTCGACCTCAAGGCTAGAGGGGCGGACCGGCTCCCGACTGCCGCGACCAACTACTGGCAACTAGTTCGACGTGTGTCCACGTCCGCCCACGCCACCATGTGGGATAGAGGGGGGGAACTCGCCCAGAGCTTGGCTACTTAGCTATTTGGTAAAAGGATTTGGCGGAGCCCTCTAGCAGCCAGCTTTCCACTATCACATACTACATAGGTACATACCATGTATATCGCTGGCAAATGATCATGCATGATTAGAGAGGCTAATGGAACCTATACGCATAGTACTATGGTAGTATTGTAAGTCTTCGGTTATACATCCACAACCGACCTGGATAGAACCGAATGCGTATAGCCTACTTTTTTCCCTCTCTCCCAGCACGGATATTCTAGGTAAGTGTTCCCCGACGGACTTCCGCTACCCTTACCACTAACGGGCTGTAGCCCCGTTATCCAACAAATTCGACCCGCTAACTTTTCTTTCTATCAGCTATGGTGGCTGACCACCCACGGGACCCTCGGGGTCCACAGAGCATCATCCCCCGCCACAAACGCGCGTGCAGCTCATCTATGGATGTCATCTTACACCTCGACCAGTCTTCAATTTTCGCAGGTTTGGATCATGGTCATTTGATTGTTCATATGGGCCATTTCTTTCAAGAATTCCAGTTAACTGGGTTTATGAATCTATTCTTTAACAGACACGCTCCCGATCTCGTGGCCGAAGCGAGGGATCGACCATGGCTTTGCCTCAGCGGGAGCTTACAGCTCTGGGAAAACTTAGTTGCTAGCGGGGCTGGGCAGCAAGCGGAGAACGCGAATCAAATCCTAGCGAAGAAGGGTGCTAGCTATCCATTCCCCTTGTCCCTAGAGAGCCTCCACCTCCCTCTGATCCTTTGAGGAGATAAAAAACGATACAGAGCTCAGCACTCTGAATACAATAATAGGCGGTGGGTGCGCAATGGATCTTCTGCCATCCCTGCAGCTGGATTCTACTCCTCCCCATCGAATGGTAGAGTCCCTAGCTCTCAACATTGGGGGCCTCATTCGACCGGAATGGCTTCAATTACTTACACTCCCGACCTGGTCATAGCTGCTGGCAGTGTATTCCCGGTTGTCTGCACTGCGCTGGTGGGAGCGCGGTTCTACACCAGGGTCGCTCATTCGCAATCAATCTGGGTAGACGACTGGCTGACTATTCCTGCTGTGGTATGTCAGAGATATTCACATCACTATAGCTAGGGTTTCGAAGCCGCTGACTTTTTCGACTGCAGTGCCTAATTATTGGTTATGGCGCAGCTATGATAGAAGGTAAACTTAGAGTTCTAGAACAAAAAGCTTATAGAACATATGCTAAATTACAGAAAGGTGCTCAGGATCGGGCGCTTGGATATCCAGCCCCTCCGCCCACAACGCCTGGAGGCACGCATCCTACGCGAATACATACCCGGCAGGTACGATAAAGAATGGGATATTTAGTTTTTTCGGGCGAAATGTCTCTAACGATCACCCAGATATTATTTGCGACGAACTTAATACAAGTCACCCAGTTGACTCTCGTCAAACTTAGTTTTCTGTTCTTTTATCGCAGGGTCTTCGTCGCCGCTAAAAGAGATCTCTTCGATCTTATCTGCATCGCCTTTAGCGTCGTAATCGGAGCCTGGTGGTGTTCATTTTTCTTCGGCTATCTGTTTGTCTGTGGAACAAGATTTTGGGCGTACTGGGGTGTTTCGCAAGCGATACAGAGGCAGAACTGCATCCAGTCTACAATCCTCAACAACGCCTACGCTATATCAGATGTTCTTACGGATGTTATAATTTTCATCCTCCCGCTTCCAATGGTAAGTAGTCTTATAAACTCTTTTTAGAATTCACGCATTGAACTGATATCTTTAAGATATGGCAATTACAAATGACCACGGCCAAGAAATTTGCCGTCACAGGCGTCTTAGCCTTGGGTGCACTGTATGTTAAATCACCACTTTAATAATCAAGGCTGACAATTTCTTAGAACGATTGTTGCTTCGATCATGAGAATGGCCATCTATATTCAGTCGAATGCTGTTTTATTCAGTGGCCGTGTGGACGTCAGCAGTGAGTATTATCAACGTTTCCGTGCGTGCTAGGGGATCTAACGGCCCCCAGTGTTAACTACAGGTGGTATTTACTGGAGTATGATCGAGTCAGGTCTCGGTCTCATCGCCGCTATTCTTCCCGTACTTTACAAGCTAGTAAAGATCCAGGGCTTGCAGAGCATCGTTGCGAGCGTCCGAGACATCGTATCTCTGAGATCGTTATCTCCTGCAGGCTCACGGCGCTCGCCACGCCAGCCCCAGGCCGGCTCGTATCCCATGAACCCCTCCCAGTCCTCGGGCGTCAACATCGTTGAATCGTCAGCGGAAGGCGGCAGTAAAAAGGGAGACGTCGAGTCTGGAGGGGTTCAACACGAACTGAATCAGATACATGTTACCAACACCCTTCGGACGGAATCCGAGCAGGCGCCGTCGACGAGGGGCCGAGCGTCAACGAGGAGTCGAGAAGAGTATTAAGCTACGGTTTTTCATGTTTGCGGATCGCGATAGAATAGAGAGCGCTTTTTTGTAACGACCGTGACGATAAAAATATCGACCCTCAGGGATGGTTATAGGATACCCAAAACTTTAATGATTAGAGAATTAGAATATACGAGATATACTTAATCTATACAGTTCAACTCAATCAAATTGAGCCCTAACAAACTTTTGAAGTGGAGCCTCCTGGACTAGTTCCGATCCACGAAAACAAGACTTCTTTCAGTCTTTGAATTTTCAGATACCTTCCGACGTTCAATGTGTCCGCGCTTGCCTCCCTCAATTACCTACAACCCGGGATAGAGCATCATCAACACAGAAACATCCCGATGGGATAAACACATTTTACAAAAATCTCAGCCTGATCAAATGTTCGGATGATCAGTTCGTTCCCCCGTGCTGCCATCTCCTGGGATAAGAAGCGGGGTAGCTAGTTCCGTAGCCCATCCAAGAAAAAAGCCCTTGAATATAGCTCTTTTGGCAGCCAGTAAGACGAATCCATCCGAGCACCACCACTCCAGCCTATCCTCCAAAATACACGTATCTCACGCTTTAACTCCATAGCTAACATTTGCTTGGCCAGGACGGTGTCGGTGAGTGGGGCAAACCCAGAAAAAAGTTGGTATAAGAAGAAGCTACGGCCCTGCTCCCCGCGGCGGGAACTCCATATCAAAAAGATTTGTTGGTTCTCTAGAGCCCGTCCGCCGCCGCCTCTGCCGCCTCTACCGCTCTTCTCAAGAGACCGAAACCGGCTTGCGGCTGGAAGCTTTCAATAGTCGTGCCGCACTTTCGGTTCCCCTATCGCTAGTTATCAGCCCTTATCCCCCTGCTAACCCTCCTTATCACGTAAAAACCAACTTCAACCAAAGAAACCCCTTACTACCCCCCTTTTTTATCACCAAGCCCACCAAACCAAGCCCGGCACACATTCCCCCGCATCCCAAACACCAACAATGGCTTCCGCCACCGCCGCCGCGGCTGCCGTCTCCGCAGCATCAGAGGAACGCCCGGAGTACGCGCCCGCCCACTGGACCGACTACGCCCCGACCTTCGAGGACAAGCTCGTCAACGTCCTCGGCTACCGGGTGCCGGAGCGGCTGGCGGCCTTGGCGGCACCGCACCTCCGGGGAGGCGTGACGGCGATCGACCTCGGCTGCGGGACGGGACTCGCCGCCCAATGGCTGAAGCCGCTGGCCGGACGCCTTGTTGGCGTCGACGTCGCGTCGGGGATGCTCGAACAGGCACGGCTCCGCGGGTCCTACGACGACCTGATCAAGGCGGAAGCCGTTCTGTACCTGAGCGGGCAGCCGCTCTCCTGTGATCTCCTCTTCGCGGCCGACATGCTCGTTTATCTCGGACCGCTGGAGGGTCTCTTCGAGGCCGCCAGGCAGGCCTTGAGACCGGGCGGCCTGTTCTGCTTCAGCATCGAGACGAGCGCCGGCCCGGGGCATGTTCTGCTCTCCTCCGGTCGCTTCGCCCATGCGCCGGACTACGTCCGCTCGCTCGCGCGGTCGCGGTTCGAGGTGCTCGAGGATCAGGCACATGCGATCCG
>JANIPN010146991.1:0-33704 GCA_027478595.1 Erythroxylum anguifugum
TTAAAAAAATATATATTTTTATATTTTTATATTAAATAATTATTATATTAAATTTTTTTAATAAATTTCCACCCGGGCTCGTTGAAAATTTTTGGTATAAAATATCAATTTTAATGTGAAGTTGGGTGAGGGCTAAAAACTTAGTGACACCCACTGTAGGTAGATACCTAGGTAGATAGACATCTAGTTGAAGTTTGAAGCTAGAACTTCTTACGAGATTTAAAGAGACAGTTTCGGCCCATAAGACAATGGGACAGGGTACATCCCTCCCAACTAGCTCTGCTGGCCTCGTCTCACTCTACAAAAACAAAGAAAAGAAGTAAACCCCCCAGATAAGAAAAATTAATCCAGCCAACTCAGCCGGTGGGCAGACACTTCGTTTCATTTCGATTTCGCCGAACAAATGATTATGATCGATTGGCTCCACCGATCAACAAGAGGCATCGAAATATGAGCCAGCATTACTGGACTGTACTGCGTCTACATCCAGGGACCTTCAGATTTTTTTTTAATAATTCACCTGTCGAGGTCATTATTGTTCTACCGCAACGGGAAATTGGCCTAGGCCAATTCCTTCAGCATTTACTTGATCACCACGGATCCGTACCCGCCCCTGCATACCCACTTCTGCAACCAACCTTGATGGGAGAGTACGAAGCTTTCGCGACCGAGAGTGTGCTGGAGGGACGTTATGTCGAAGTTTAACGAAGCCTGTGGAAAAAGTGTGAAACCTTGTCACTCTAGCAGTGCGGGTTCCATTAATATTGGGAAAGCTTTCCATCTGAACTGAATCGATGCGTTCAGTGTTGCGCTTGGCTGCCAAGGTGCGTGGCAACCCGCTCGCTCACAGGTAGACTCTATGTGACGATGCGTAAGCAAATACGATTCACGAGCGTCTTTCTCCGCGTCTCGAGTAAGCTCGGTAAACCCGTACCCGCCCACTCGAGTTGTGACCGTTCGCCTTGGAAATCGGGCGCCGGGCAACGGACCTTAGATGGTACAATTAGATGCCAAGGGGGGTGGGAGAAAGAGGTTGAAGAGGTTACGCAACCAGATCCGCTTCTGGACAGGTAAACGCGGCAAAGAGCACATGAATGAAAGAGACCGAATCAGGTGCTAACACAGTCCTACGGATCGGGAGTCGGATTGGAGCTCTGGAAAGGAAGCAGTTTGCCTTATTATGCCCTTTCTTAGCTTCCATGTCGACCTTGGCACCCTGACGCTCTCAAAGTCGAGAGACTGAGAGCCAGTAGAGAAGCTTGGGCCTTGGCGGCACGTAGAGGCGGGCAGCGGCTCACCTGGCTCGATTTTACACAACTGGATTGGGTGAAGTACTGAGGGCAAAAGAGGGTATGCAGTAACTTGAGCGATGGTATTGGCACTGGCACTATGGATACACGGCAAGGAAGCATAGGTGAGCTCTATAAGTCTGTATGAGTGCAAGCGTAAGTGTGAGTGTGAGTGTGAGTTAAGTGTGTGGCTTGAGCTTTGAGCGGGGCGTTGCCGGTGAGCTTCTTATCTCGCTAGTAACTGTAGTACGCACCTCTACGGCGCCAAGTCTGCCAATCACCACTCGGAACCACCAACACCGCCACACCGCCTCCAGCCACAGGTCAATATTTGGAGGTGTTCCTTACGATGATGCTACAAAGATCTGCTTGGACAATGCACGGTCCTTTTAGGTCATGAAGGGCAGGATTTAATAGTTCCCAGCGAGCCCGAGCTATCATTGATTGTCCTACTAGATGGCGAGTTTCGATACCTGAGACACCAATCCTTTGTCGAAGAATCGACTAGGCCGACAGCTGTGGAGGGTAAGATCGAGGATTTGAGATATTTTTCGGCCGGCAGGTATGGGTGACAGGCGAGTATTAGGCGCAAAGAAAGGCGCCTCTAGGAGTTTCGTTGGACTTTTGCGGCGCGGTCGCACGCTATAATCGAGATGGACAGCACAACAAGCCCAGCTCTTCAGACAATGCATATATGAGGCTGACTCGAAGTCATCCTCAGGGTCTAGCCGGTCGTTAAATGCCCACACCCTCTAGGTGAAGGGTGGTGGGTGCCGTCACGGTTTCGGTATGGAACATAGACCTGTGAACTACATACTACCCAGCCCAGATCGGCACCAGCCAGTCTTTTTGTCAGGTAATATCCAGCTATCCTAATAACACCACCGTTTCGGTCTGTTTCATTCAAATCAGGAAGTGTGTAGGTCCTTTGACGATCTAGAGAAAGGACCGAAGGCCCTGCTCCAGACTATCCACGCGCTACCATGATGCACAGTCAACAACACAAGGACCACAGCAAACATCGAGTCCTCACGTAGGATTACTTGGATTACTTGGAGTCTTAAGGTCGGACAGTCAAGAGGACGCTTCTTGGTCGATAGGCATGGACACGGCCCAAAACGAATGAAAGGCACCACAATCACAACGACGGTGTCGGGAATCTGACAAGGAGGACAAGAGATACCTTGGTTGCCGTTGTGGGCAGGTCCATGCAGCCCTTCTATTTACTGTGAGACTGTTCCCTATCGATAGAACTGTCTCGCAGACTTGCTTGGTTTCTTGGCATACTTGGGGCGAGAGACCTGTTGTTCCACGACTTTTAAGGGGACACAGCAGAACACCGCGCCGGCCGAGGTGGTTGTGGTTGCTACCGTTGATGAGTTTCAACTGCAAGCCACTGAAGTTTACAATAACAATAGCGACCGTGGGTTCCGACCGACGTTGAAAGATCGGCGTAGTGGGAGTTAATAGTGGGATGACGCCGAGACCACCCCGCGGGGAATTCGATCCACCTCCCGATAGTGGTGTGGTCGTGTTAGCGAACAGAGCTGACAACTCATAGTAAATTCTAGGCCCGAGAAGAGTCATCACTCAAGATTCAATCCCTAAGTGAGTATAGGACCAGCACAAAAAGCTCAAGGTCATGCGTCGTCCACAGGGACCAGCTCCGAGCCGTCTCGACATGATTTGTGAGATCGCTCTCCGCCTGACCGTGTAAGAAAACGAATCATCAACAAAGCGTCCCACAGGAGAAAAGCCCGCGCCCAATCGACGTGATTCGGACTTCAGGAAACGACTTACAATGTAAAGTCCCTACCAACCAGGAGAGCGTCCAGCACATGTCGACATTTACAACGACCAGCCCGTACTCAAGCGACACGTCAACAGAAGCCAAAAGAGAAGCAGGCTAACGGCAAGGCTGACAGCCCTTCGTTGAAAAGCATGATGGCATGGTAGGGGCTCGTCGTCGATGCCAAGGGCTCTGGGCACAAGCATTGTCTTGTTTCGAATCATTTCCATAGTGCTGACGAAGTGTTTCGACTTTTTTGGAGTCTCACGGTCTCACCCACGTCTCTTGCAGAGCTACCGTTACATTGGATGATGGCGTGTGGTCGTCGTGTCGCTATGGGTGTCGACACCGATATGGATACCGGTTGTGATCAGGACTGGTAAGGGCATCTCCAAGACTTTCGAGTTGCAGAGGGCGTTGTCTGACCGTAGAGGAATAAGCACACAGGCAGGTCAATCGGTGTAGTTTTGTCCCTTTCTGTTCTCTACATATATCCTTGGGAGCTCCCATTCGTAAACGCCAAGCTGGTCAGCAGCCCCCCCGGTTTTTGGGCTTTCTGGACTTTTTTCTCTTTTTTTTTTTCCTGCTCTTTTTTTTCTCTTTTTTAACCCCTTTTCTGTAGGGCAAACAGCTTCCAAGTACCCCTGCTTTGCAGTAGGGACTCTAGATTTCTAACCCTCACCCTCCGTCGCCCCCTACAGTAGTGATCAGTATGATCGCCAGCTCCCCTACCTCGGCAGGGTGAGCTATCATCATTATTCTTATTGTTTTCCCCCCACGTAGCAGCTACCGCAGCTTCGCACCCAAATCCCGCGCCATGAATGGGCAAGCATCAAGGCCGTGCGCTCTTGTAGGTAAGTCAGAATGCGCATCCTGGAGAATGCCATGCACGAAACATGGGAATCTCTTTCCTAGCGCCAAGCGCTGGCGTGTTCTTTTGGCCTCTGATTTACTGCAGAAAGAACAAAGACTGAGATTACTCATGTAGCTTCAAAATCTCTCGTGAAGTAAGGACGCAGGACCCATTTGTTCCTACTTTGGGCTGGGTCAAGCACATGGAGATATTGATGTATAGCAATAGACGCGAAGTAGTAGCGGTTCAGAGGCTGATGACCCCAAGCGCCTTGGCCTTGCAATATCTTAATGTAGGAAAGAGATGAACGCTCATTGGTAAGAAACCCTTTCCAGGCCAAGAGGTCTTGACATGAATGGTCATTTGCAGGGCCAAGACAGACTCTTCACATGAAGACGCCTAATGACGAACGAGCCTACACCTATTGGCAGAGTGCGTAATCTTAGGCTTTGAGAGTTCTATGAGTTCGGGCCCGGCATAGTCCATCCGCGTTAGACATGAGAGAGCCATAAGGATCTACGTTTAACTACCAAAAAATAGATGTGACACACCCCATATGGAAGGCTAGGTAGTAATTGATATATAAATAAAGCAACATATGCATTGTCACCCGAGCGTTATGATCACTAGTCCGAGTTTATGGGAAAAAGTCCAAACCACCGGTAGCTAAGTGGCCTGTGGTCAATAGGCAAGGGAATCGTGCGGGCACAGACGAAGCTCCGGATTTAGGTTGACCATATTATAAGATAGAACGAAAAGAATATGACATTGATGGACTATCGTTGCGATTCGTTGTACAACAGAAAGAGAGCCAAATAGAAATAACAGTACAGATCAGGTATCGCCTCCACTATGACCTTATTCAGCAGAGCAGTATGCATTATCTGTCAGGCAAGTGTTAGAGTCCTCGGCCCAGTCGAGTAGAAATTAAGACCAGTCCATAAATAAGGTACGATAAAGCGTAAGATTGGGGTAAAATTTCCCCAAGATGGAACAGATTCGGGCAGCAGAAGCAGGAGAGAAGAACAGCGCGTCTGGCGCTTTATGATAACAGTTAATAGTACAATCGTAAATCCGCCGAACATCATTTGGAATCAACTAGCGTCTCCATAAGGTGGTTGGTAAGGAAATGGTCGAAATCTGGCATTAAAATCCAGCATTAGTATCGGGACACATAGGGGCTTGAGGCCATTGGTTTTTTGTAAAAGCCACAACCCCATACTTCACGGCAACACAGCGTCCAGATCCTTTAGAAACGAGGTAATATCTAACATTGTTAGCGGCATACACCCCTACGCCGTCGAGATCAGCATCTTACCTTCTTGATCGCAGAAGCCGAACAGCTCGCCGGTAGCTTCAACGGCTACGGACGTAGACATCAGCTCAAGCTCCAGCGAGATGCTGTCTTCAGGTAAAGTGATACGGACGTCATCGAGAAGGATGTTGTTAGCAGTATTGGGATTGAATTGTTCCTCCTTTCCGGTTCGGATGATATCATCAAACGAGGTGTCAGAAATCAGAGTATGGACGGAGTCGGCACCATACTCAGCAGGTGCGTCGGATACACTGGGTGCGTTGGTAGAAGGTGCAGGCCGGTGAACTAAGATCCAATCTTGAAAATCTTCCTCAATTGCAACAGCGAGTGGAGAGTCCATCGTACGTAATTGGTTAGTCATGATATCGCCAAAGAGGAAAAGTGCAACGGATCAGATCGCACAGGTAGATTCAAGTAAATACTGGAGGAGGTTTCACTAGAGCATGTATAAAGAATGGCAAGTGATAGAAACGTGCTTCTCGAGCAAAGAGTTCGAAGAAAGGCGAGAGATAAAACATAGGATACCCTCGAGATAATGGGACTCGTAATCCACACACACACACACCCCGCTGGTGTAACGTTTCTTTTTCCCTCTCTTCCCTCGCAAATCAGAGCAATCACTACCGTGTCGCCAAGCTCCAGGTTGTTTCCGCCGTCGAAGTCGTGAACAACCGCCCTCGGCAAGTCGTAGGTCAGGTGCAAAGAGAAGCGCGGTTGGGTCCTGGAGGTCAGTAGGATCAAGACACTATCGGAAATAAATAAGACAGAAACTATGGAACAACAAGAACCAAAGAAAGCACCACTTAGCCTTTGGACGTAAAACCACGCACCGCACCGGACCGGGTGGGAATCAGAAGCCGGCTAACTGGCGGCGGTCAGAGCGACGGGAAGAAATGGAGCTGACGACGCTCTCGCCGTTTCCACTGCCAGAAACGCACACATATGAAGAATATGTAGCCTATGCCAAGCCAAATGACGAACGAAGGGGGAGCGTTGGGTCGCATCCAGGCCTGGTGGAATGCAGGGAGAAGTGAAGTGTCGAGCGACGAAGCTGGGGACACGACGCAAGCGGGGTTGTTCGAAGTTGAAGGCGGCGCGACGCGGCCATTGGATGCCTCGTAGTCCGACAGAACACCGGGCCGGGAGCCAACGACTGACCTGTCCACCTGTAGAAGCACCGGTGTGTAGAAGAGCGCCATCGAGTGCTGTGCTGCGCTGCGCTGCGCTGCGCTGCTTGCTCGGTTTTCAGTCCTCAGTCCTCAGCTCTCAATCCTCAGTCATCAACCCATTTGGTAGTCGATGCGTAGCCTCAGCTCTGTCGTCTCGATGCCAGTGACCTGGTTGCGGACCATGCAGCTACCGGTCCTGCTGTGGGTTTTCTGAGTGGGGGGCGGGGAGGTGGGTTAGGTAGAAAATGTCTTCTGGAGATCGAACCCTTTCTCCTCCCCCCATTTGACGACTGCGCGAGTCTTCACGACCCCGGGGAGGGCCAAATAGGCCTTTTTCCGCCTGACGGGTCAGGCGGAGAACGAGAGGCGAACGCTTGAAACTCAAGCCCGAACGCCATCGACAGCTAAGGACCGCCATCCATAATATTAATGCCTCAAGTCAAACAACAAGAGCAATAATAAGGGAAAGCTGGAATGCGGTGCTGCGGTGCAGCGGTGAAAGAGGATATAAGGTCGAGAAGCCGGGGAGAGTGAGGCGAAGGGGATCCGGCGCTTATAGGCCCAGAGCACACGCGCCAGCCGTTATCGCTCTCCCCCAGCCATACGCGGGTCCCCCCTGTTCGATACTCGCCCGACACCGTGCAAGTACGCAAACAATCGGGCTGTGCAAACGCGAGACTGGGGGTTTATGGTGGTTCGGTGGATATGCCTTCCTGTCAGAGAATCAGCGTGGTGAACAATTCCGTTGGGTCTGAGTACGAGTACATAGTATTATTATTGATCAACTACAAGACTCCGCTGGTGGGGTAGCGGGGCATCGTACGAGTACGAGTCCCCACACAGTCCGCCCGCTTCAAACTGCCACGTACTCAGGCGCCAGCGCGAAACAGGACTTGACATGGTTACCACTAGGCCGCAAAACTTCAGCTTCACTGTTCGCTCCCCAGCTCTGATTAGCGGAAGTTGAAAACAAGCGATAGATGCGGTGAAGCCTGTAGATCCATTGCCTCCCTCAGCGACCCAATGGAGACAGGCGGCCGCGCACGCATGTTGCCGGGTGATTTGGCAAGTTTGTAGTTGCACTTGATATGATACCAAGTCTAGACATCGAATCATAGGCAGTTTACTACCAAAAATGCACTCTGCTGTCCTTCATTGCACTGTTTATATAAAGAATAGGAGGGGTTGGGTTTTGTTGGCTCATGGTTCGATTCTGTAATGGATCCCAATAGGGCTTCAAGGTTCCACCAACTTGGATCAAAAAGACCCCCGTATCAGGCTGGGGCCTAATAAGCCCTATTACCGTTCATATACCGAGCTCTACCCAAGACTTTGCCAAGCCTTCGTGATAGATTCTCAGTAATGAATGCTCTCAGCTTCTATTCATATGCTGACACTCAAAAAAAGTCCTTCAGTTCCACGGACAGAGGAGCTCACCTTCTAAAGGTAGGTATGATAGAGAACGCAAACAGCAAATAATTACGAGTTTTTGCTACTTTTTTTTTCAAACCACAGAAACCCCATTTGGAGCCTTCTAAATTGCTTTAACTACTACTATTTCCTTGAAAATATAGTCGTTTAAAAAAAAAACGAGACATCAAACGCGGTGCTGAAAATCGAGGTCCGAACCCACTTCCAGCGAGGCTGATGTTGCCATCATAAATGTCCGGGTTCCCAACCGCATTACCGTCAATCCTCAGGTGCTTTTACTGCTGCACAATTTATTGGTCTCGGTGACGGAAACGCTACTGCAATATCTTATAAATTTCCTACTTTTTTTGTACCTGTTCAAGCATAGGGAAGGTATTATGATTACGATATCAAACGGACCAAACTCGTTCATATCGAAATAGCAAAATGTGTACTTCATGTATCAGGAGGAGCTTATAGCTAGGCTAATGGCCGACCACTACTTCCAAATATCTCTTTTCAGGCTAGGTCAAATAGGCGTCGAAGAGATCATGCAACAATTGCCAACAAACGACATGTTTTTGTTGATGTTTCTCGCTGCTCAGGTGAAAGGCAAGTAAAAAAGCTGTTTCTCCTTGTGTGGGAAATCAAATTGCCAGAGACTCTTCTTAACAGAACCCCCCGGCGACTTCTGAAGAGCATTCTATTTACATGTAGACCTTGGTCAAGCAAAAAACACTTTCACTGTGTCAACAAACATCTCATACAAATCCTGTAGTGGCAGGCGATGTAATATTGCTAGAAAACGGCAACTCGGGATTAGGATTTTCTAAACATAACCTTCTTTTCTCATACCAGATCCCCGAGCTGGTCATGAACAACCTTGAAAATTTTGTCGCGAATGCTTTCTTCCGTTGGTCTAGGCAAGGGATGTCTTACGGTTCGGACTGAAAGTCTTATCTTACTGGCGATGGGCTTACCCCCATGGGACCCACATAGATTATATGCCCCGAGACGGCGTCCGATTCTACTGAACCTACATTTTCACTAAAAACCTTGGTTCAACTCGGCATTCATAGAAATCTACCGATATGTGGCGGGTTTCTGCTTTCAACGCACCTAACCGGCGCTGGAAGTTGTTAAAGAAGCGACGCACATGAGGTTGGCTGATGCGAGTATAGCATCGCACCGAGAATACATGTATTTACACACTTTTGATCATGATGTAAGCGTGTAGCACAAAAACGAAATCGGCAATATCGGCAAGTCAAGACGCAGCCTGCCAGAGTTTTGTTGGCTGACGATCAAGCTGCATACAACGTTTCAGAATGGTTGAGCATAATTTGTAAGTCTTGCCGAGTGGTGCAGAAGATTCATCGCCGATTGATGCGGCCCCAAGTTCCCAGCCGAGTACACGAGTAACCTACTCAGTGGAGGTGGGATGGTGCTGGAGTTATCATAGCCCACAAATAAGCTTTGTAGGCTTCGATGGATTGTATGTCGATCCCTTTGCTGAGGGTTGGATCCTAAGCCGATGTGACCCCAGCCCCTCCGCGCCACATCTACTCCTCTCACAACAGATGAAAATTACAGTTTTTCAATTTGAACAGAAAAAGCAAAAGCATAACACGGTACGACGAGGTTTGTTGCGTGGGTTCCGGAAATAGTAGCTCCGACGTATGGATCAAGTACTTTTGCTTCCTCGCATGTTTCAGCCCAATTTCACCATTCCGAAGCGCAAGCCGTAAGCAATTACCCGGGGATACGATGGTATTTGGAGCGAGTCCAGTACCAAGCGTTAGAGATGGGCAAACTAGATAGAACACCAAATGTTCCAGCCCAAAGGATAATAATAATGAACAGGATGAATAAGGATACTCGCTTGGAGGAACAAGCCTTGTTTCAGTAGTGCTGTATCATGATTTATGAATCGAGTCGACTCACAAGTTGCAGAAAACCTCTAGATTCTCGCTGCCGAACCATTTGTACCTTATCAAATTCACGTGTTATACCTGGTAGCGATGGGGCGCTCGTATAGGCTGGTCGCGACCCTACATGCTCCTGCATATACCACTTCATGGAGATAATGGTGGAGACTGAGACGATACACGCGTGCGGGAAAAGCAAGAGGTTGCAGTGTGGAGACAGCGCGGGGCACAACTAGAATAGAATACGTGTCACAGACTCACAGCAAGCCGACGTTGCTGCCCCCAATGTAGCTGTACAATTTTAATCAGGATAATATATAGACTCTTTGATGGGCCGTTACCGTTACAGGATATTAAGGACCCAAGCCATCTGGGGCACAAGGAAAGTGAGAGCGGCCACAGATGGTTCAGCGGATACAGGCCTCAATGGAATAATAGCCTTTATTTCCCGTAGTACCTAGGTAGTGAGGGGGGTTATTGCTAAACCCAATTTTATGGTCCTATTTGAAAAAAAAAACGCGTCGGCTGGTAAAGAGTGATAGCAGTTTCGCGTTTCACGGTGCTTGCTTTGCTTCCCGGATCAACTGGCAATCATTCCCCCATCCGATGCTGGTTGCATACTAGTATAGTTCGCATGAGAGCGCTCTCACCGAAGTATTTTAAGTCTGGCACAGAATAAACTTTTCAACGGCTAGATTCCAGCGCACAATCTTTTAAGTGTTTTTTTTTCTTTGGGAAAGAAATAAAACCTTTTTTTTGTGGATAAGCAGAGGCCTACCTATCTGGTCTATCTAGTCCTAGTCCTGTCTACCTGTCTACATCTATCTACATCTGTCGCTTTCGGTATGGGTTAGAGGGTTTTTGACGTCTGATCGCATTTGGAGGCGTCAGACATGGGCTTTGGCTTTGGCATCGTGCTGGCTGGTGCTGCTGACCAATGGCCAGTCCGGTTTCACAGCAATTTCGTGAATTTTGCCAGCTCACTTCCGGCCGCTAAACACCATTGAATCCTTTCCGGGAGTCCCTTTCGACGATTGAGTCCGGGGTTGCCATGTCTGAAGAAGAAGCTTTGAGATCCGAAGCCCACGCACCCGCCCCATTCCACACAACCACCCCACACCAACTGTCACCACGAAACTTCCTGATGCGGCATCAAAAGCCCACCGCCATTCCATCAACAATAACAACAATAACAACAACAACAGCGGAGACTCCCCAGAGTCGGTGGGTTGGAACTTGGGGCGAGGGACCCCATCTCGACCATCAGCCACCACTCCTCCGCCCCTCTTGCCTCCCCTCACACCCTCACGCCCTCTCTCCCAAGTACGAGTGCTTCGTGCCGATGGCGAAAAAAAAGAAATACCATGTTGCCGCAGCGAAAGTAAAAAGAATCCTGTTAAACTTTCCCCGTTGGTCCCTGGAATTTGCTTGGCCAATCGCTGTCTCCATGAAATTCCGAGCGTGTGCGAAATTTCGCAGTAGATAAGCAGCTTTACTGCTGACTCCCTAATCTAGCCGCTTGTACTCGTACTGCAACTGTTGACAATTGGGCTCTTTGCACTCCGCGATGTGTGAATTTGGCCCGTCCAGCCTCGCGCTCAGGCCGGTCCCTGTGCTTCATCCAGCTCGCCTATGTCCCCAACGCTTCCCCAGGAGGCCACCTACTTAACATATTGATCTTCCCCGAATCTGCATGTATGCATTTCTAGTCTCCATTGCAGCTCTTCACGTCCTTTCCTTTGTCGATCATTTCTGTTGTCATACTAAGTCTTACTCTCCGCCGCTCGCTGTGGTAAGCCCAGGTCAGTGTGTTGCAGTGCGTTTGTGTGTGCAGGAAACCCAAGGCTCATGTGCGCTAGCCCAACTTCATAAGACCTTCCAATGCCCTTCGTCGTCCATTCCAACCTTATAGACACCATGGCGGCTGGCAATTCACGTCTCACCGAAGATCAAGGTGTTATTGTATCCATCGTCGAGAGGGCTACTTCGGTCATCTCCCTGCTGGGCTTGAGCTTCATCTTCCTCACCTTCATTTTCTCTGCCAAGTTTAGGAAGCCCATCAATCGTTTGATGTTTTACGCTGCTTTTGGAGATGCTAGTAAGTAGTCCGCTTTGCCTTCATCTTTTCCAGGCTCCGTTAACAGCCCTTCAAGTCTACAATATCGCTACTCTTATCGCCAGGGCGGGTATTGAAGCTGGAACTCGCTCCGCCCTTTGTCAGTTCCAAGCTTTCGTGATTGAAATGTAGGCCTCAAACCCTCGTGTGAAGCTCCGCATGTTCTAATCGAACTAGGTTTCTGTTGTCAGATATCATGTGGTGTCTGGCCATGGCGATCAACGTTTGGCTTACCGTTTTTAAGAAATACGATGCGTACCAACTACGTGCTCTTGAATGGAAATATGCTCTTATAAACTATGGCATTCCACTTATTGTGGCTCTTTCTTTGCTTCTTGCTAGAGGCGGCACCATTTACGGTGATGCCTATCTTTGGTGTTGGATATCTGTAGAATGGGACATCCTGAGGATCGCATGTCTCTACGGACCTGCGTGGTAAGCGATGTGAACCAAAGGCGAACAAGCTAGGCTAACTACGATACAGGGTTTTGATCATCATCATCGCCGCTATCTATGTGCTTGCTGGGAACGAGATATTCAAACAACGACGCATGCTCAGAGGTTTTGGTTCTTCAGACACTAGCCAAAGGCGATCGGTAAAGCCTCCCGAAGCTGGAGTTTCGCGGACTACTGAGATCCAGGTCAACACCGAATCAACAAACATAAGTCCAAATTCTCCAACTGAGCATGGGATTGCTGTCAGCTCCCCTGGTGGACCGAGCCAAGACTACAAACTCTATGATGTCGCCATTGGTCCAGGCGATGATTTTGACATGAATCAAACTCCTTCACTCTCAAGACCCCAGAAGAAAGCACTACATGACCGAAATAACGCTGCTTGGGCATACACAAAATGTGCAATTCTTTTCTTCCTTGCACTACTGATCACATGGGTAAGTCAAAACCGAAAGCCCAAATCTGGCCCACACCTATATCATTGCAATGCCCAAGTTCTTACTGGGTGCATGATCACCCAAAATATTACGAATCTACCCATCAGTTAATTGAGTTGTTGTCTACAATCAGCTTCTCAACCCTGTTTCAGTTTCATTGCTTACGTCTATATTAGCTCCCGTCGTCGATAAACCGCGTTTACAGCTTAGCCTATCCCGACAGGGCAAACTGGGGGCTCAATCTGGCTGCGGCTATCGTTCTTCCTTTGATGGGATTCTGGAACACCATAATTTACATCTTCACGTCATGGGCAGCTATCAAATCCTTGTTTGCGAGGTTTATTTCTCGACCTAGCGAACGAAGTGCTTGCACAAGACCGCCCTTAGGTAGAGCTCGTGGAGCAAGCCCGTCGTGGACGATGATGAGCAGAGGACCGACGAAAATCGAGCAAAATAGTAGCGAGGAACAGTTAAACTTTATATTCACTGGCGCTAAAGACTACAATACTGACTCCTTGAAGAAGTCAAGTCATCCGGATAGCATAATGGCGCTGCCGTAGGATCATTGAAGAAATCTGTCACTGTGGTGAGAGTCTCTAAGAGTGAGAGCACGAAATTGGCTTTTTGTACGATATAACACCGTCTTTATAAAAACTAGATGATACCCCTGATAGCTCTTATGATAATACATTATATTTAATCAACGAAACTTTGCATCCTCGTTATTGGCTTTATATACCTATTGGATACCTATTGGTAGGTATATGTTACTTTCTGATATGAGTTCACAAAATTTTTACATAGGGGGAATATAGGTGCAAAGTAATTAGCTATAGTGCCTCCAGGCATTGATAGCGATCGCTGCACTTGAGTAACTCGCTTCTAAAAAGGAGTTAAAAATATGATCTTGTGCGGTCCTATCTGCTGAACCACAAAGATTGAAATCAAACCTTCGTCACTTATAGCTATTAGGCTTCTTGTCGAGAAACAATCTTTGGCCGAGAGAGACCATAAAATAAACTTATGCCGATTCTTGTGTTCAACTTTTGAACACTTAGACCATTCTTCTTTACAAAAGCCAGTCACCGTAATAAGAGCAATGAAGATTTTGAGATTTGTAGCCTAGATTATGGAGCATAATGGTAGAATATTAATAGCCGTATAGAAGCTTTGAAAAGTGTAGCTAGACGCTGATTTTAAATGTGTAGTTAACGCCTTGAGGCAAACGATAAGTGGTAACAATTGTATTCTCTGGTCTGGTAATTATCTATTATCTGATATCTACAGTATCTAGATATAAGGAACAACTTGAAATTACTGGTCAAAATGCTTGACAGGGCCGAGCAGAGCTATTAGTAAATTTTGTAGGGCACATCCATGGTAATCGAGTGTAATGAGTAGCGCGCGTTCTCCGGACTGGGTTTAGTCATACAGTGCTCAGTTACCTACCTAGGTAGGTAGATATTAGTGGCTTGGGCATTCAAAGCAGTCACAACCCACCCATTCTAGTGGCACGAATGGAGCTTTGGATTTTGTATAAAGACTTAGAACTGAAACTAGCTATACTGTGCTCTAGAATTCTACTTCCTGTGTATGGCTTACGTGTTTGCACATTCTACTTTCCAACGGGCATGCACCCGGCAACAACCCATCCAACTGAAGAGGCTGAGTCTGGACCTTCATCGATGGACAATACAACCGCAAATGGCTGGTCAGGCGATGACTTGCATGCATATCGTCCGGTTATCAGAGCCTAGAATAATAATAATAACGAAAGGGTTCGAGCAACGTCATTTGTTTACAAGGTCCTCCTGAACACCGGTCCAACCCCACAGTTGTCCCGCAACACCGAGGAGAGGGGGTTTGGCGACTCCGCATCCGTATCCGCGGAAGAACCCTTTCATATTTCCCAGGATATATGAAGGGCCAAAGACGCCCTTGACCTAGCTAGCGGCCCAAGAGAACCCTTCTGACAATCCGTTACTCGTTTCCTGCCCAATATAACCAACCTACTTTCAGCTCGAAAGATCGCGACGCTTATACAAACAATACAACCTTTCTGCATTCGAAATGTCAGACACACACATTGTTAATGTCCTCTATCCTAGGACGGACAGGTCTACCTTCGATATGAATTACTATCTCAATACCCACATGCCGTTGGTCAATAAGCACTTTACCCCATATGGCATGACGGCTTGGAAAGTCGTGGACATTCCAGAAGGCCCTTACAGTGTGCAAGCAATCCTAGAGTTTTCAAGCGCATCTGGTTTTCCACGCGTAAAGGACTCGAACGACGGAGCGGTCGTCTTTGGAGATATTCCTAATTTCAGTAACGAAAGCCCAACCGTACTAGCCGGACCGCAGAAGGCATCACAGTAGACCAAAGACTTCTGAGGAGTGATTGATCCGTAAGCATAACAAGAAGAATATTGAGGGAGAAAGGTCGAACAAGCATGGGAGGACTAGTTCTGAATTGTATTGATATCACGGAGAAACCCGATGTTAAGTAATAGGTGGCTCAAGTTTGCATGGTTCGCAACGAGTTTTGACTTATCTGTAGACGCTCTATAAGTAGTCTGATGCAGATGAAGTATGATTTCCCTACCATGTACTTATCGGTCTTTATTCTGTAATAGTGATCTATTATGTGAAAATTTTATAGCACACAACGTAGTTGTTGAGGGGGAGTCAGTAGACATTTAGGGATAAGAAGTGATTTAGCAAAAAGCTTGAAATATCAAATGGTATACTTACGACCAAGCCCATTAAGATAGACTAATTAGGACTGGATGATAAGTGAGCAACTAACACAATCGGTCCAGTATGGACAACTATTATGCAACGTTGCTTTGATAAAATACTCTTCGCTATATGCCGTGCATCCTGTAGGATTTCAGAAACAATGGTTCTCGACCTAGAAAAAACCCCAGCGACTGTAGCTTAGCAACCATAGAGGATGAGACTATCAGTCAAGCGAAGTCCCTATCAAGCAACTACAGTGTTTGCAGTAACCATCTGTACATACTTGGAACTTTGCAACATTGACGTGAAGACAATTGTCGCGGCTAATCAAGCGAAAGACATGAGGGGAAGTATTATCAGAATAGGAGCACGCTTTATTATGGTAAACGACGCCTAACCGCCTTCTATACATCGCAAGCCTTAAGTGTAGACTGCCTAACCTATGCATTCATGTCCAACATGGGCCTCGCTTTAAGCCATGGAAATAAATCACGATTCCTATACGACAGGGTAGAATATAGTTACTGTTATTGCCGACTGCAAGGCGAAGAGAGGAGTTTTGTACGGAATCGAATTGCCACTAAGATCCCCTCAGGTTCAATCGTCGATGCCATGTTCAGAACCGCTGTGCGAGCCTGCGCCAAAAGCTCTCACATTTATCGCTGGGTCTGCTGCAATCATTTCTGCTAGAACATCCAGGACGGGCTTGGGGACGGTCTTGTCATAGATTGAGATAAGGTCAGCTGGTTGAGGGTACACTTTGAGGGCCTTGTAAAAGCACAAAGCAGCGTCAATTCCTTCGCCACCTTTGAGGACATTATTAGCACCTTTCCCGTAAATGTACCCGGAGTCTCGGGGTTGAGAGGGAGACTGCTAACTCACCGTACTGCGATAACCTTTCGCCTTCCGCTACTTGCTCCATGAAATATGCCTCTTTCTCTTCCACACTAGCAGGGAACCCTTCCTCTTGGGCGTCCTGGATAGCCTGTTTGATAGCGTTTCTCTGAGCGGCACCAGCTGCTTCGGCCTGTGTACGTGCTATGCGCGCTTCCCTTCGAGCCTCTCTTTTCAGCGATCGCCTGAACTCTGGGTCCGTTCGCCTCCTGTGATCGAAATAGATAGCGTATGCTGGTCGAGAGACGTTAATTAACAGAACATTTGACAGGGGCTAGATCCAGCGCATACCAAGGAACCCTGTTACTGCGGTGCCGACTGTGGCAGCAACTATTGTCGAAGTTTTCAGCGAAGACATGGCGGATGCAGAGAGATCGGAGGAGAATTAGGAGAGGAATGAGGTGGTCGTAATTCGAGCACGTCGCTTTCTGACCCAGCGCTCGAGGGGCGGTGAGGTAGAAAGCCGGTTGCTGGGGAAGGATGCGTATGGGGATAATAATAAATTTTGACGTCGAAGAAGCTCGATCGGGCTGAGACTCGGGAGACCCCCTGCTTCAATGACATACCGGCCGAAAAAACTTTCCAGCAACGGGCGCCGCTTGGAGGTCTTGGCGCCGCAGCAGTCTCTCCCACGCGGCCGCCGCATCGTCTCGTCGGAGCGAGCTCGAACGGTCCAAGTCTCATCATCATCCAGCACAGCACCTGCCTGTTCCAGCAACCTGTACGCTTTGCCCATTCTTGCCCGCTCCCTCGCGATATGCAGCACTGGGAACCGATCTCTGCTCCGTGAGTTGCACCTTCCACGACTTGTACGATGTCGGACGCGGAGAAGCAGAAAGGCTTCTCCCTCCGGAAGCGGCAGGACCGCCGCCAGGGTGTTTCTCAGAGCAAGAGGGAAGGTCCGCCGCAGGAAGAGAGGAACAAATATCCACCACAGGAGAGACCGAGCAACAATGGGCCTAGAAGCAAATTCTCCGGGCAGGAGCCGCCTCCACCGCGGCCGAGGGTCAAGAGAAATGAGAACACGGATGCGTCGCTCAAGAAACGCTTTTCTATGCGATATGCCAATGCTCCCGATCTAGGTGATGCGGCTCCGCCCATCCCTGGCGTGCCCAATGTTCCTCCTCAATTCGCCGGCACGGACAGACGAAACGGAGCACCTATGGAAGGGGGCTTTCGCCTCGACAAGCGTGCTCTGAGAGACCCAAAGCTCAATCCAGATAAATGTATGCATGTCTTCTCATAAGCTTGGTAGCTTTCTGACCAGTTCTAGATATCGCAAGCTTTCTCGCCAATGCATCGGAGCAGGATATTGCCGATTTTACGAAGGGTTTACAGAAAGAGAAGAATAGGTCCTCAACCGAATTGCAAGCCAACGTCTATCAGAACCGTACGCAATTCATTAAAATCAGCAAAGAAGCCGAGAGACTCAAGGAGGAGATGCAATCTTTGAGAACCCTCATGTCAGATTTGACGACAACTCTGGGCCAAGCGACCGCCAATACAGATGCCATGGATAGTGGCATGGACCAAAGCTCCAGAAAAAGAGCGAATCGAAGCTCTCTAGCAAACTTGGAAGCAATGTGGAATACTCAGCTACAGCAACTTTGGAAGCAAATCGAGGGTTCCCAAAAATTCCTGGCTGCGGTACCAGGGCGACACGTAGTGTCGGAATCTGGCCACTGGGCGGAGCTCGATGCCGCTACGTGGAAAAGTCGTGGAGCGATCCACATTGTTCTTTTGAATGATAATCTTCTTGTTGCGTCTAAGAAACGAAAGCGAGTAGACACGGATAATCCTCGGAATCAAAGGGCACATTCCAAACTCGTTGCTATTAAGTGCTGGCAGCTTCAAGATATAGACCTGATAGATGTCGCTAAGGAAGGAGACGCAGCTTCGCAACGACGCGCCTATGCGCAAGTGGCCGATGCTCTTACCGTGCGATCTAACCATGAGACCTACACTTTCCGAAGCGATCGTGGAAAGCCTGCAGATAAGACTGAACTTCTCACCCAGTTTAGGCGCACGAAAGATGAACTCCGTCGGGCTCAACAAGCAGAGAATAAGGATGGTATACACAAAAGCAAGGAAGCCCAAGAGTTCCTTGCTACCCGTGACCCGGCGATTTCAAAAAGTGCAGGCCTCTTGCGGACTCTCAGTAAGGCGAAAGACAGACCAGATATTTTGATTCACGATAATGAAGGTAAACCGCGAAATTTACGTTGGGTAGAAGGCCAAATTGATGAGCTTGATATACAGATAGCTCTTCAAAGGTTCGAACTGGCTGTTAGACAAGTCGAAGATCTACGAAAGCTTGCGAGTAATCTCAAGAATAACACTGTAGCACAGGAGATTGTCACCGTCAAAGTAGATGAACGTGCAGCCCAGCTTGCCGGTATGATCCCAATTTCTTACTATGTTTTTTTTGTCTTTATTTAATCTTAATAGATGTTCTTACGCGTAATCTAACACAATCCCACGCATCTTTGACACGAACACAAGAGAATATTGGACACCTCACTAGACTTGAATTCGCCGCGCGTGCTCGACAAGCATATCTGTCCGCGCGAACGGCGACTATCCATGCTCGTATACGGCAATGTGTGTTTGAGGGTGATGTGCTTGCCCACATCACCAACATCAGCTATGTGTACTTCACGCTTATGAAGAACACGATACAAACTTATCAACAGTGCTTCCCCGCAGCTATGATGAGTGCCTGCATGGTTTGGGCCAAAGCAGAGCTAGACAAGTTCAACGAAGCTCTCGGTCGGGCTTTGAGTGGAGTCGAAAAGGGGGGCGAAGTCTGGCGCGAAGGAATGAAGAGAGCGAAGCAGATGGCGGGAGATTTGGATGCTGTAGGAGTTGATTTCACCGGTCTTGTTGGAGCAGGGTTGTGACTGATATGCACATCATGTTAATGTTTGTAGCATTGGATACTGGTGGTAATGTAGGACAAGGGCAAGTAAGGCAACGCGATTGATCTATTACCGGTGCCTCAAGGTAGGCAATTATAACCGACGGGGGAAACTTTTATGTGTCATTAAATACTTGAAGGCGCTCGAATCTAATTATCTTAAATATGATGACCCCAGTAGAAGGTGAGTAATTTTGTGCGCTGCCTTCTGAGCATTTCTCTCACTGTTACGGATCCGTAGAGTGGCCCAGGGCTTCAAAAGCCTTTAAGCCCCACGCGTGGGGTTGTTAGGGAATTTACCGAGCGCCTCTAGGCGGCACGCAATTCTTGATGGCGCGCTAAAAAAAAATAACGGCCGCCCAGCCCTTTCTCAGCCTAACATCCGCAAGGGAGCTCACATACGTTTTGAACGAAGACAATGGGCCCTCCAGTGCCTCCGCGCAGCTCGTCTCGTCGTCAACTCCCTTCTGACAGCTCTCCCGGCTCCCCGATCTTGTCTACTACAACCTCGACATCTTCAACGCCTCGAGCTACTACGAGCGGCACACCCGATGCCGAAACTCCTGGAAGCGCGCGGAGAAGGGCTGTTGCGGCGCCGCCGGTGATTCCAAAAAGGAAGGCACACAAGCCAGCAGATGAAGAGAAGGATCAGAAGCATGGCGAGAAGGCTTCGGTCAATCCGAGCACCGCGGGGCCCATATTGCAGCGTTGGATCCTTCTCGCTCTGGCGTCGGGCTGTTTTGCGGCGCTGAATGGGGCTTTTGCAAAGCTGTAAGTGAGCGCTGCTGAGACTTCCCCGAACGTCTGCGCAGCAATCCTGCATGCATGTGTACAGGCATAAATGCGTTCCAGAGAAAATGGCTATATCTCGAGATCGCAAGGCTTATTCTGCTTCGTACAGCACTACCACCTCTCTCACCACCTCTATCGCCGCCTATGTGTCCAATTTCCTCGATGCCCCTCCAGACTCGCTCCTACCTAAATTTGTCGAGTTTGCCACTCGCGGGTGCTTCTTCGCTATGAACCTTGTCTCCAATGGCATCATGTGGGCACTGTTCACGCGTGCTCTGACCGCTCACTCGTCTGCGACTAAGGTTACACTAGTGAATACGTCTGCTAACTTCTTGCTTACTGCAATAATCGGGTGGATCGTTTTTGGTGAACAATTGAAAGGTCTTTGGTGGCTAGGCGCTGGGTTTTTGGTCATTGGGAATTTAATCGTGGGACGAGGACGCGGGGACGAGGAAGGCGGAGTTAGGCTTAAGGAAGGGAGTAGGGAGAAAGGGCCAAGCGATGCTAGTTTATAACAGGCGTGGCATGTATTGATAGGGCTGGGAGCGTGTACAGAGAGTACAAGTTAGTCTACAGGGTTTGTTGCCTACCTAGGTAGAAATGTAGTTAAATCTTGGTTCTGACGACAAGGACCATGTCAATACGTATATGGAAATCTAAAATTCGAGCACACAACGTACATATGATATATGAAAATAAAATCTGATCAATAGTATTAAAAAAAAAGTTAATAGAACAGTCTAGAGAGCTAACAACTTTTCTTAAAGTATAAGAGACTAACTAACTGATACGGTCAATCAGGTCTGCTGGTCTCTTGGTCAAATGCGGCCACCCTTCAAAAAGCCTCAAGCAATGCAAAGATGATCTTAGAAATTGATATCGAATAGCCAATCGTAATTCCTACGAAGTCATGGATCAGGCAACCTTTCATAGGTAAGTAAATATCCCTTGTCTTTGTTTGTCAGTTTCCGACTGATTATCCTGTTGTATTACCCATCTTTAATCGGATAGTAAGTCGTCTATAATGTTGTCCACCAGCATATCGATCCCGCTCGGTGGATCGTCCTCTTGTCATGAGGCATTTGATCGACGCCCCGTACGAGGCCTCTTGACAAGCAGATTGTCGGCCTCTTCCGGAGTCATTCCATGGCGTTTCTCCAAATGCTGGCGCAAGTTATCCCTCCTCGCAAACGGGCGAATGTGACGGCTGCAGTCATCAATAGGACAATGGTGCGGTTCTACCGGATTTCCGTCTAAGTCTACCCCATGAATCTCGCGGGTGTGGCGCTGCAAATCGCCCATGAAAGTAAAATCCTTCTCGCACTCCGCATAGGAGCAGGGAAAGCGCTGAGTGCTTGGTGACCTCTGGGCTGGCGCAGGGGGAGGGGCCGGTGTGACCGGAGTGACTACCACAGGGCTGGGCTTTGGTGCTGTCGGTGCATTTCTCGGCGTTACATTTCTGGGGCTTGAATTGCGAGCAGTTGTTCTTCTATGCGAAGGAGGGCATGTCTATGCAATATGTTAAGTTTGCAAGAATGAAGTAGCGTTGAGATACTGTACCTTGCGTCGATGCTTTGCACAGTCATCACAAAAGTCAGCTTTTGGAATATTGCTGGTATCGAGCTGCAGAGGGATACGCTCTTGCTGCTGAGCACTACGCAAGCCGGGACGCCGTGCGGTAACTTCTCCCGGCAAAGATTCAAGAGGGTCCTTAGTGAAGCTGTAGGTTGCCGAAGGAAACGGACTAGAAGATCTTGCACTTGAAGATGGAGGCGCTCCATTCTGCAATCTGATGGTATCGTCGTTTGACGTTGGAGTCGGAGGAGGTTCGACTTTAGCCGAGGCTGGAGGAGGTGGTACTGGGGCCGGAAGAGGTGGATCTCTGACAGCTTCCTTCGGGGGCTCCCTATGGCTGTAGCGTCTGACAATAGCATTCTTGGGCCCATCCGGATTGAAGGGAGCCAAGGCATCTCTAAACTGCTCAGTAGTAGTATCACTGCCAAGTAGTTAGCCTAAACCGTACGCAGAAATATCTAGTTTCAGGCGAGAACGGAACCGTGAGTACGAAACGACATCGGAACGAGGCAATGTATCTTATTGAATTTGTACATTCGCCACGCCTCAGTCTCTCAGTTGTTTAGATTTCACCATTTTCAGCTCAGCTCACAGTCGCCCAGTGAAGACGCGGGGCAGAGCACTAAGAGAATACTGCAAAACGACAGGATGGACAGAGAGGCCAGCACTTACGACGGGACTTGGATGTTTGTCATCGGCTCTCTGTAAAGCAGCGTCTCCCAGGTAAAGAAGGTGCTGGGGGCTGATATTGTGAGCGGTCTTGTCAGGATGCAGTCGCGCCCAACCGTGGAACATGAGATACACTTGAGAGTATCATCTTTCGCGAATACACATCGGTGGCCACCAGCCTGGCAGCCGTTACAGCGAGCTGGTCCAGAGAGCTGCGCAAGATCGCCATGAAACGAGACGTTCTCAGCCATGTTGTCGCGAGAGTGATGCGGTAGGCAATCGATCGTGGGGTGGTGGCAATGTGTTAAAAAGTTGGGCCGCAGGCAGATCAGCAAGGCAAGGTGGGCTACTCCTGCACCGAAGCTTTAAAAAATTAATAGAAAGGGGGATAGTGAGGCAAGGTGTTATATCCTCGATAGATCTTTATTGAGTTCTTCACCGGCTCAGATAGAGCTGGTCTGAGGATGATGGCTCTGTAAGTGAAGTTCTGGCGGCTGGGCGAAAGACCTAGGCAATTTTTCGTAGGGCTTTTTGCCAAGATCTCCCTAGCCCACCGCCCAGTGCGGGAAGTCGCATCATCGATTTTGCCGTTCCTTGCACTTGTCCGGCAGTCGAAGCCCTGCACATCCTACAGTTGCTGAGTGCACACGCTGATTCAAGACTGTTTGGCCAGACGGTCAATGTTCAGACTGTCCTGTCTCATCGCTCATCTGTTCCAGGAATCATTTGCATAGTATTGACGGAGCACCGCTTCAACTCGCTGAGAGTCTTACTATTACGTGGTAAAGTCCATGCTGAGCGCTTGGGCTAGTGTTGCACATCTGGCTGGAGTTGCATATCAAACATGAAGTTTCTTCGCTCAGATTTTACGAACATGTTCTGGAACCAAGTGCCAACTGCTTTTGAGTGTTCTATCACAAGGTTGACTTAGCAAAGAAGGCTCGCAACCGTAGGGCCATGAGCAGTGCCTACCATGAAATAGAGGTAGGCTAAATCACCTCGAATGATACAATAATTGCATATTCCAACTTGGTTTCTAGATTCGGTATAACAGGAGCTTGACAATTTCTCACTGAGAATGTGTATTCGGTGATCAGCTCACACTTACGTCGGGTTTATATTTTCAGAATTACAAGCAGACATTTACATACGTTCATAAATCTTGCAGCTAGCGCAAAAGGGTTTCGATTCATTGACGAGAGTTTGTTGAGTAAGATTACTCCTAAATACTAGTTGAAGACTTGAAGGTTCGATGTAATAGCTACATTGACACGCGCACCCAATGCCGACTTTGGTACCTGAGCCAGTTACAAGTGGAATATAGGGTACGTTTACTTGATACCTTTAATAAATTCTTCGATATCATAGAATTAAAAATGTGCTTTAACAACTAAACACTCAACTGAGAGGAAACAAAATGGGTTCAAAGTGTTGTCGTCAAGGAGTTGTCGTCCGGGGTGCTGGGGCCCTTTCCTGCGGAGCTTAGATGGAGAAAAGCAAGGAAGTAACTGGCACAGGGCCGGTATCAAGACAGTGAGCAATCGCGGGTGCTCTTACTACTCCGTCTTTAACATTAATCGTCATATCCTCCCAGAGGGTAGCGAACGACCAGTTTTTGATTTATCTAAGGTCGAGAGCGTCAAGAAGGAGGATGCATAGCCGGCGGTATCAGCGAGAGAGGGAACTTAACTTGGGAAGCCAAGCCAGGTCACAGCCGACCAATTACAATATTAATATGGCCAGGCTTTGACATGACCAAGTTACCAACCTTGACTTCCACCGGTCCCTTTGATTTCTTAACTTTTGCTTCAGGTCCGCGGCTTTCATAGGAATTCATGACTTTGACCGGCAGTCAAGAAATTTACAGAGGGTTCTACGTTTCAGGTTAATGTATACCACCGTGTCTCTGGAGAACGCGAAAGGAGTTCCTTTTCTGCACATCCCTGTAAGGTGACAGCTTAAGTGAAAAGGCTACTTCCCCCTTCGTTTTCAAACCTCGATTAATGTCTCCACTATACTACCTCTTCTACTTTCCCAATATTGACAAATTGGTCGAGCCTTTGCTTCTTAATCTTCTTGCGCAGCTCTGAAGCAACAAGGTAATTTCGAGCTAGATCCTTTTACCCATAACCATCGTGGCCACAATTGGGCAGAATTCCTCAGTCGCCCGAGGTCTGTATTTAATGCTAAAGTTGTTACAATAGAAAAACGTTCAGAGGAAGGCTCTTCAAGCTATTTTCAAGTAAGTTGGTGCTGCACCAGGCCCAAAGGCTACCAGAGAGAAACTTCGACTTAGCCTGATTGACACGAGCGTATTGGAAGTGGTGAAGTCTGGCAGTAATACTGACAAGTTTGCCGTAGAATCATGTAGTTTCACTTCAGCGCTTGTATACGCCGCTCACATCAGTGTGATGTTATATACTTTAGGGACTTATAAATACTGGCTATCCCTTGAAGCGGGTTGAAAATCAAATCGTATATGAGATTTCCACCAACTTATACTGTTACGATCGTGTCTGTACATTCTTCTCAAGTCTGCCAACTATAATGAGCCTTCAAAGTCCATGCCCACTGCCTAGTAACAAGGCTTCAACAACGTCGCCCTTCTCCTTTGAACCTCCTCCGGCTGGTAGTACCAGTAATGCATTCGCACTTCTGAAACTTCCCACCCTAGAACTTCGTTGCATACCAGTGGTTGTAGCCACCAGTTGGCCATCGTCTAATGAAACGTGAACGCGGTGATACTCTTCTCTTGACTTATCACACCTGACTGAGGTCAACAGTTTCACCTTGGTACGTTTCAATCCAGCAATTCTCCATTTGTTATCATCGTGATGGCCATCCCTTAATTCTCCGGATTGAATACGGAGACTAGGTAGGACGAACAATGAGGAGCATACGACAGCACTTGCGGGATTTCCTGGAAGACTGAAAATCAATTTTCGAACCGTTTGGCCTTGATTGTCCTTTACTTCCACAGATGCCAAAGTTGTAGGCTTTCCGGGTTTCATAGCAACACGTCCGAAATGAATAGTGCCTCCAAGTGATCGCTCAATCGTGGGCTTCAAGAGGTCAAGTTCTCCCATGGATGCTCCTCCTGTAGTAATAAGAGTGTCACAGGAACGAAGAGCTAATCTGAGAGACGAATCAAGATCGCCCGGCCTGACGACGAAAGTTATTGTAAGCCTAAAATCATCATTTAACTGGATCCTTGAGAAGCTTACGTATCTTTAGCGATTCCCAAGTCTACAGCTTCTAAGCCCCAGCCCTTGATAACTGCCATAATAGTTGTGCGGTTGCAGTCTCTAACTTCACCCAAACGGAGCTCGCCCGGTCGGTCATGGGGCACAATTTCATCTCCTGTGCTGAGAACGCCTACCACGGGTTTTGCCCACACTTTAACTTCTGCTCGACCGACACTTGCTAGAAGGCCAATTTCTCCACCAGTCGCCGATATTTTTTCGCCTTTGCGTAGTATAACCTCACCGGCAGCTATGTCACTTCCTACTTCACGAACGTTCTCGTCTGGTTCAATAGCGTCAGTGAGAATATCGATCTCCTTCTCTTCTTTTCCGTCGGGTGTCATTGACTTGATAACGGTATCTTCTACCATTACCACACTTGTTGCACCTGGTGGCAATGGAGCACCCGTTGTGATTCTGGCCACTTGTCCATGGTTTATAGCGGGTATAGAGCCTGGTGTAGCATGAGAAATTGACACTACAGGAAACACACCCTTTGTGCTGGGTGCTCCAGGACCAGCAGTGATAGCGTAGCCATCTACAATACTTGCACGAAACGCGGGAACTGCTTCCGTGGCTGTGACATCTTCTGCCAGTGTATATCCCACAAGATCTGGGTCTACATGGCGAGAAATTGCTGTAGGAGTAGGAGTTTCCGCGATGATCTTGGAAATAGCTTGCGCAACGCTAAGCATCGGATACGGCGATTCACGATATCTCGCGGTTGCTCCTGCCGAAGGATCGTTTGATTGAGGTCTGTCTTTTGGGGCTGTATGGGCTTTAGGAATAGCATGCCCATGCCCGCCGCTATTTCCATGATGATGTGAGTGTGAATGTGAATGTGAGTGGTCATGGCTGTGACCTGGAGTTTTGGCCGAAACACCGGCATCCGTTTCAAGCTTCTTTATACCACCTGAATGAAGTGATCGAGAGTCCATGCCAGCAGCCTGCATACACGCATGCGGCAGAAGCTTAATCACAGCTTCAAGGTTCTCCTTCGCACCTTTGGGCGATCCTGGTACTGTAATAATAACAGTCTTATTTCTAACTCCGGCCACAAGCCGTGACATTACGGCAACTACATGCAGGTATTAGCATTTATTCTTCGATGAAAATAAGAATTAGGACCTAGGATTATTGAGTAATCGCGTAACACATTTAGCATAACTTACAGGGTGTGACTGAGAGACTAGCTGCCATCATCCCATGCCTTAGACGTCAGCACCTCCTGTTTATTGACTAGAGACGAAACATACATCAGCCCTGGAGCTTTTTTATCAAGCATCGGTTCCACAGCTTCTGGAGTGATGTCTCTTGTTGCAAACCCTGTGCCGCCTGTCGTCACTATTAGATTTACTTCTTGCCCAGCAGCAGCGTCGCTCCATTGCTTCAACAGATTCTGTATGCGACTTATATCATCTGGCACTATTTCAGTGTAGCTGACAATCCATTCTATATTCTCTATGCTTGCAAAAACATCTTTCAATGTACCAGCCGCTCGATCTGTGGTTGGGTCTGCTGACGCTGTGTCGGAAACGATGAGCACAGCCGCTCTCAGTTGCTGATTTGCGGTCATGAGATTAGAGTATTCGACTCAATTATGTACTCGGATGGCTTTCACCTCCAGTTGGCAGTTTTGATAATAGTGCGTATCAATCGAAATATTTCCCTAGGTACCTAGGTACCTAGTTTGGTTCCTGAGGTCATTGATTGGGTAGCTCACCCACATGAACTATACTAATCACGGTAATTATAGCACACAATGATAGAATCCTTGTTCGGCATCGAAAGGGAATAGAATGCTACATTTGAATCAAGAAATTGATATTTATATCCATGTTCGGATAGATAGACAGTGCCCTAACGCCGATACCCGCTATGGTGGTATGCATTTAATTTAAGCTTCTTTCCGCTCACTCATCATTGAGACCACTCAACTAACAAATGAATCAGAATAAGTTATCATCTACACGAACTCTCCTGCTTTTCCTGATACCAATAGCCCTATTATAAGTCCAAACAGTCCTAGTACGGAGCTGAAAATTTCAACCACCAACATTTTGACGAATCTGTTTCCAGCATTAGGTCACTAAAAACAGCTTGGTTCGATCATACTCACAATGCAGGGTCGGCTGCATCCGCTAAAGCAGCACTGCTCCCATTTATGCCCACAGAAACGCCGCAGATGAGATTACACATGCCGACGGTAACGCCAGACCAGAACAGTGCGAAACCGACGTAGTAATTTTCGTTTGAATATATTCCCTCTCCTTCGACATCCTTAAGCTTTGACGAAAAGACGATCGACATAATAACACCGTAGATAGCAACGACCTCGCAAAAGATGATGGAAATTAAATTCTTAGTTCGTATCCGCGGAGCTTTCACACCTCCTCCAAGGATTGATGACCCTGTGATAAAAATGCCCCTAGAAAAATCTTTAGTATAGGCGTCTAATTGTAGATCGCTTTGGCCCATTGCTCACCATGCTGCTCCAACAACTGACAAGCCAATGCAGAGACCGATTCCAAGATCTGCCCAAGTGTAAGGCGATACGCTCAAAAGGAATTGTCCGACCTATAGCTTGGTCATCAAAATGTTAATTTTTGTTAGTTTTACAACACAAACGTTAAAGGCTTCACCGTCCCCGGTAAAGAGCATATCTAGTCTGATGTTAGTTCCTAGGTAGTGTTAGGAAGCTATCTCGAGACGTACACAATCCAACAACCCCAAGCGCAGCAGTACCGCCACCGAACGCGTACGACAAACTCATTCTGATGACACTGTAGCACTTGACTATACAAGCAAGCGTTGAAGAGAGTTGTGGGCTAGAAACGACGGTGGAGATTGATGTTCATCCGCAAACCAGGCGGCAATAGAAAGGGACAAAGGAGTCTTGGCAAGTAAGTATGCTAACACCGGATTAAATCCGTCCGGTAAGACTATCAGTCGCAGCTGACAGAGACGACGATTTGGAACTAACAAGCCGTCAAAACTGTTGGAGTACTCGAAGGAACTACTCAATTTCCTTAAAAAGCCTGCTTACAATAGACTATCTGCGTGGCTCCAGTTGAAATGGCCTCTCAAGATTATTACGAACTCTACAGGCGTAGCAGGTACGTATCATTGCACCCCACTACCCCAGGCAAATGCCTGCCGTTTGCCACCTAATCCTATAGGTTTGGAACTTATCGATCAGCTTGAAGCTGATGGTTAATAGCATTGGTTACACGCTTGTTGATACCCTAGATGACATGGTTAATGAACAACGTATGGAGCCTCAACTTGCAATGAAAGTGATAGCTCGCTTCGACAAAGCCATGGCGGATGTGTTAGCGGACAAGGTCAAAGCAAGGCTTCACTTCAAGGTACACGGTCTCAATTCTCATGTTCATTTGTCTTTGCATTACGTGCCATTGATTTAAATTCTTCGTTTAATATAGGGACATCTTGACACATACCGCTTCTGCGACGAAGTCTGGACGTTCTTGATCAAAGACGTCAATTTTAAACTCGATAACAACAACAACATTCAAGCGGACAAGGTGAAGATTGTTAGCTGTAACTCTAAAAAGCCTGGGGAGGCCTGAGTAAGATCTTTGGTATGGATAGACGAATGATGAAACTACACTGCTTTGAGAGACGTGTAAACATATACGATAGATGTTGACACTCTAAGCTTGTCTTGATTATGGCGTCTAGGTGTTGATGTTATGTCTATGTCAAGATACCCGGAAGGCAATAGTCTGCGAAATCCCGAACATGAAGTTAGATGCTTGGAATTCCGGCTGAATTAAGCCCTAACATTACAGTACTAAACAAATCAAGTGGGTTCTTTCTATAGAAGGTGTACGGACATTCTATGTGTAAGCATCATTATTAATTTTCAGACTGCAGTGATAATTAGTCTTATCACAATCCTCTATTATAAGGCCGAATTCCCCATGCTTCATTATGTGAAAGCAAGGGCCAGAGCAAGAGTCTGGGTTCTACAAAAGAAATGCCTACGATATGCAATGACCGTGGAGATATTTCGCGCTTCTTTTTTCTAGTTCAATCTTGATCCAGACAAATGCTTATGGGAAAGAACATTGAAGTATCTGAACTTGAAAAAGAAAAGGCAGCGCTTCAACACAAACTTGTTCACAGCATTAGAAGTCCCCAAGAAACCCATCACAAAACAACTTTCATTCCAAGCATTTCGGTTTTAACCGTCAAACACCGACTTTAGCCAGTCCATTTAATTCACACCTCCATAATTATTTCGTGGAATCTCACTTAGTCTGCTCCATCCAATACATCTGGTCATCGGCCTCTTCGACAATCGCCACCACTAATACGTTCTCACAAGCTCTGGTTAATTCAAATAGTTACCCGAGAAAAAATTGTGATAATAACCACCTCTACAACATTTGGCGATTCGCAAACTTAAATTTTTAAAAAAAGGTAGCGTTGGTAGCGCCGGATAAGTGCATTCCCTAGGACAGTTAGTTTGAGATTTTTCGCACACAGTGGTGGCATCCTTCATCATAGTGTATGCCCAACCTCACTTCAATTTTACTAGTTACGAGGCAGTTGATCAGATAAATGAGAAACGCTAGCACCGTCCTACGCAATATACTACACGATACGATTATAATTACACTTCTTAAGTAACTGGGCTCGCCAAGAATTGATTACTAAGAAATCGGGCTCATCCTAGAATAGGGGTCGGCAGGTTGCCCAAAAAGGTAAATATGGAACAACGAGTCCAAAGATATTTAAGTCGGGTCATTATTGATATAGGTTATTTAAGACGTCTGTCCACGGCTTCCTATAGTTGCCTTATGTAATTTTGGGGCTTTTTTTAGTAGTCATTGCTAGCGTAGTGTGTTACATCCATCTCACTACTTAATATGCCGGTTGTCCTACATTGGAGTTTAGTATCTTACAATCTTCCTAGGAAGCAAAACAAGCCTGAATTGACATAGAAACACTAATAAGAATATGATTTTTCGCGAATAAAATGCCCGTATATTTAGACATGCAGACATACCTCTATAATAAATCGCTCGAATTGGACGGTAGACCAACCAGTGTGGTATGTATCGCCCATAGTGTGCAGGGGCGTTACAATAGCAGCTATTTTCTGTTAACGACACAATGTAAATTAATATTTCTTCCACACCTGCTGTCAGACGAAGCATACGGTGGGATATCGATATATGGAGCTGACTACCTCGGTTCAGACTTGCGACGCAACGGTCCTATGGTTTCCGATGATGGATATGTATTAAGATTGAGCCTAATAAGGCAATGTAGAGCATTATTTGCACCTCTGTTTTGACATTTGAGCTAGGACTTAGCTAGTGTAATCCAAAGGTAGAGCCTAGCTGTGGATATAGTAGCATTTCTTCTGGCTAACCATCGTTGCAATCAACCAGTCAGGCATCTGAAGTATCCGGTAAAACATTCTTGCGACTAGGATTAGGTTTCACTTTAAGAAAAAGCTTGAGCTATCGCGGTTGGTAAAGCTCGAAAGCTTACAATAAGTTGTCTCCAAGAGAAAACGGGTATATTCGAAAAGTGGAATTTTAGGAGCACTGGGTCGAGACTCTCGAACAAAATGACGAATACCATTTACTTTCAGATGTTTTCTGTTTATGCTCTGCAGAGTTATACTTTGAGACATCAACTATGGCTACAGAGGACATGAAAAGCTTCTGTGGAGTATTATTAGCCGTTCTATCAATTGGCTTGGGGATTATCATTCGCTAATGGACTTGAACCGCCCGGAAATGTTCCGGGGGAACGACCGCCAAGTGCCAAGATTTCAACCCAAATCCTATTCGGCAGCTCGCATGTCCTGCTGCGGCATGATCCTAGCATCCTTCTAGCCGGGCACTCAGCAGTTAGGTATATTCGATGCCGAATCTTCGATCAAAGTGTAAAGAGTTAAAGAAATAACTTCTCAAATAACAAGGGTCTCTTTATAGTTATGTTGTGGGTAGCGACCGTGAGGCTCTTAGTACCAAACCAACCACAAGGGCCGTACGCTACACAAGTCCTGGGATGAGAACACTCAGAGCACTAAATGGATTCTGGACGCAGGTCCCATCGGAAGTCACGAAAGGGATGCATGCAATGTAAAAAAAGAAAAATTAAGGTAAGTGAAGTTTGCCGGGATATGTTTATTGCACGGCTATTGTTCTCTCATGGGGATTTTGTCGCTGAGGAAGCGAAGGGTTCCACCTGTTTATTCGTATTCGCATTTGTTTCCGAATAATCTCGGTTTTGTGCTGACCGCCTACTTACCAACCGCCGCAGTGTGACGAAACAAAACCAGCCTGCAACAATTGCATAAGGCACAAGACTACTTGTCAATATGTAGCTGTAACAGGAACTGGCGCCTCCGGCTCGGGCTCTCAATCCCATATTTCCGCTACGTCTCCAACCCAGCTGCCTGGGCAGCATCACGGAATCAACCATGGCCTTGACAGCGATAGGTCCGTGTCCAACGGGCCAGTGACAAACTCTGAGTTTTCGATGATAGAAATGGATCTACTTCATGCATATTCAACCTATACGTGTTACACGTTCGAACCAGACCCTGTGGTACAAAACGTGTGGCGTGTGTGTGTTCCTCAAATTGGATTCGCGCATCGTTATGTCATGAGAGGGATCTTGAGTATATCTGCCTTGCATAGAGCATATTCCAGGCCTGCGTTGAAGAACCAGTATGTTAACATAGCGTTGGAGCATCACGATCGCGGTCTAGCAGAGGCTACGCAAAGCCTCTTGACTCCAAGCGATAGCAACTGCATCCCGTGAGTGAGAGTAGAAACAATATTTTTTTAGTATTAATAACAACATTTATATTTAGGTTATTCCTATTTTCTGCGTTGACGGGAATGATTTCTTTTGCCAAACCACGAAAACCTGGTGACTGGCTTCTCCTAGGGCAAGATGGAGTGGCTGACTGGCTGATGCTCCTTCGCGGGACTATGTCTATTATAAACAATCATCGAGAAACACTGATCTCTTCCGAGATTGGTCCAATGCTGACGAACGGTATACGGAGGTTGAAGATCTGGGAAGCTAGTGAGAATCAAAAACACGAATTTCTTGAAAATCTATGCCATAACTTGCGGAACGTCGTCACTGATGACGCAAATCTAGCCGTATATTTAGGGGCCGTTAGGACCCTAGGTCGATCATTCTCGCTTCTGCCAAATACACAAAGCTTGAGTAAAGAGTCAAGCGATGCTTTTATATGGTTCTTCGAGGTATCTGCTGAATACCTGCACTTGCTCTACACTCGCGAACAGGAAGCTATGGCCATATTTGCCTTCTACTGTGCCTTTTTGAAGAACATGGAATACACGTGGTTCTTGAAAGGTTGGAGCATGCATCTGATATCGGTAATTTGGAAAACACTTGATCACGAGCACCGTATGTGGATACAATGGCCAGTAGAGCAAATTGGATGGATTCCCTCCTGAAATAAAAAGGCGCCTATTCGGAGATCTGAATATAAGGAACTTTGAGCCGTATAACAGATTTCAAAGTTGAGCGTGGAGTTAATAGTGAACTTCCTGTAGTAAGAAGCATGGACACCTCCTAGGGTGGAGGCCGCTTGCTAGTCTACGCGGAAAATGCACCTCCACCCAGTCATCTTTTTATTATAATGATATTGATAATGGTATTGGATGTTTTCTGAATCGAATACCAACAGGGCCTGAGATAGGGTTATTGAGTCGAAATAGTATAGATGATTTGGCATAGAGTGAAACGTGTTCCTCGTAGCGTAGCTTGGTTGGTACGAGTACGAGTACCTGTTGTTGGTTCCCGCGTCGCACGTGCTTATACTACATACTGCCCAGGCCGGCAGCCATCGGCCGATACTATAGTTAGGGCCATAGCTAAGCGCCTAGGCTAAGGCTGCGTGACAGCTCATCCCCATGATCTATAACTTTACTTCGTCCGTCAGGCACCATTGCTACAAAACAGGCAGCATATAACTCACGAACTCTTGCCAATACCTCGTCCTAAAAATATGCTCTGGCAACCCTAAGCATGGCTTCTCGTCCTGATCGCAGCCCTAGCATCGAAGCGCGAGATTTCGACAC
>JANIPN010147289.1:0-17765 GCA_027478595.1 Erythroxylum anguifugum
GTGTGTGGCTAAGTCGTTGCCCTATGTATAAAGACAGTGCATTTAGCGTCCTTAGAGTATACTTACGTAGACGTGTGTATAGTGAAGCTGTGTCATCAATTCGTTGAATGTACCTACTAGCTGCTGAGGTATCTCTCTATATGCAATGCAATGCTATGAATGTTACAAGACTGCAAAATAGCGAGTCGCCGAGCAAACGCCGTTCCAAATGCACCAATTCCTCCTCGCCGTCCATTCGATCCTGGCAACTCCTAGGTAGGCATCATGCCCATGAGCCCGCCAGGCCGAGCGCGGCCTCTTGTCGGCGCAGCCCTAGACGCCGCAGAAGCATTCCTAGACCCAGACGGTCCAGCGGTGCTTCCGCCCCGTGTGTTCCCCGACGTCTTTCGTTGAGAAGTCCCACCGGACCGTCCACCTCTCTTGAAACGCCGGGTGGCACGACCGCGGAACGTGGACTCGCTCCGGCCCTGCGATCGAGACTTGGTCGGCGCGGCGAATGTTTGGATCTGGGATACTTTGGCATTGAAGTTTCGAACCGCCTCAGAGTTCTGTTGAAAATATCCGCTATGTTCGCCTGGCGAAGAGGAGGGAAACGCTGCTTCGCCGCTGGGTTCGGGTTCGTCGTCCTCGTCGTGATAGGCTTCGTCGTCGCTGCTGATCACCTGCACGTATGATGTGTGTCTGTTCGGATCGTCGGGACGGTCGTTGTTGCCTGCGATCTCTTGATAGTGTTGTTCGGTGCTTCGAATCAGGCGCAGAAACCGCTGGCCGTACTGATCGACCTTCTCTGTGTCGATGCCACGTATTTGACGCATATCATTCAGAGCTATGCGATTAGCATCTTGATACGACATGAGTTGCTGATAATAACTTACTCTTGGGAAAGGTGATTGCCATTTCTCGTAAGGCCTGGTCGCTGAAGGGAGCCGTGCGTAGTCCCTTCTTCATAACCAGCTACTGGGAATTAGCTTTGCTGATTATCTTCCAAGGTAACATACCGCTTTAGATTCTTCCGTCGCGTGAATCATGAACTCATCAACAACGCTTCGATGTAATGCATCCAGTTGCTCCAACTTCTCATCCGTAGTGATTGGAGGTCCGAGGACTGGCTTCTTGTTCCGGCGTTCCTTGCCTGCTATTCTCAAAGGCTCAAATCCAGAGCTCGATGCGTCACTCTCGTATTCGACTTGATTGTCCGCCACAACAAAACTGTCATCCATCTCCTCGTCGTCAGTTTCACCGAAAGGAAGCTTTTCTTTGCCGCGGCCGCCCCGCTGATTCTGGGCGTCATTTCGGGTTTTCTTGACTTTAGGTGAAGCAACATATGTTGACTGTATCTCTCTATTGCGGGCAACGGCGACCCCGGTACCTCGAGAGATCGGCTTCGCCGCCTCTTTAGCGTTCTTTCCGGGAGTGACTGCAATCTCGATCCTAAGCGCTTGGTTCTTCGCGAGAAATGCCCGAGACTTCCGACCGAGTTGAAGGTATTGCACAGGGAATCCAGCCTGGTTCATAACGCTCTGCTCCGCCAATGCTTCCTCAGCTATGAGTCGGTAGAACATAGTTTCCACATCACCTCGACCAAGATTAAAGGCCGCTCCCGTGCCATAGTGCGGATTGTCATAAAACTGTTGAATGTTCTTGGCTTTAGCACCTCGGAAAACATCCACGCATTGTAAAAGAGTAATCTTGACTGTTCCAATGCTCTCCACAACCTTGATTGCCTGACGTGCAGCGTCCGTCAAATCCTGGGTTCGGAACTGGGATGTTGAAGTGCAGTTATCACAAGAACGATTGCAATCTCCCGAGCTGAACCGTTCACCGAAGTATTCCAGGACCTGGACCCGCCGGCATCGAGAACGATTCTCACAGAATTGAACAATGTCTCGGAGCATCCGCCGCTGTCTCTCTTTTTGTTCAGCCGAGCCTTCACCCTCATCGATCATCTTCCCTAAAGACGACAAGTCACCGTAGCCGAAGAAAAGAACACATTGCGAGATTTTGCCATCTCTGCCCGCTCTTCCAGTCTCCTGGTAGTAGCCTTCGAGGCTTTTGGGAAGCGTATGATGGATTACAAACCGAACGTCAGGCTTGTCTATTCCCATGCCAAATGCAATGGTTGCAACAATCACCTGATATCGGCCGCTCTGCCAGGCCTTTTGGACCGCGGTTCGTTCTTCTGCGACCATTCCTGCGTGATAGTGGTGGGCTTTGATGGAAAACTTATCCCGCAGCTTTTCTGCGATGTTCTCACAAGCTTTTCTCGAAAGACAGTAGACAATCCCGGAGTGTTTCGCGTTATGCTCCTTGATGATCTCGCCTATGCGTTGGACAATATCTTTGCCTTTCTTTCTAACTTCATAGGTTAAGTTTGGTCGGTTGAAACTCTGTGTGAAAACCTCAGAATTATGCATGCCGAGATTGTGTAGCACATCAATCTTGACGTTCTCCGTAGCCGTAGCCGTGAGTGCCATCACGGGAACGCCGGGGAATTGCTTGCGCACTTGACCCAGTTGTTTGTAGTCAGGCCGAAAATCGTGACCCCACTGGCTGACACAGTGCGCCTCATCAATCACGATGCGGGCTAGTCGCCCGCGGCGATGAAGATTTGCGAAGTCATCGAGAATCGCTTGACTCTTTGCGATCATTTCAGGAGTAATGTAGAGTAGCTGGATGAATTGTTCCGGTTCCGACTCCCGAAGAGTGCTTCTAATCAGCTTGCGATGCTCTGGTGAGGTCTCTCCATTGAACAATAGCGCTTGGACATTGATTGCCTGCAAATGTTCCACTTGATCTTGCATCAGGCTCAACAGCGGCGATATTACCAACGTGACCCCTCTAGTTTTGCCAGAGCTAATCACGGAGGGTAACTGGTAGCACAGAGACTTACCACCACCTGTTGGCATGAGCACAAAGGCATCTTTCCCAGAGAGCGTTGCGTTGATGGCTTGAAGCTGGTTCGGCCGGAAACCTTGCAGTCGGAACCGACGTCTCAGGACCAAAGAAACGTCTTTGGACCAAGGATGCTGCATATCCGGACCCTTTGGATCAATGAACAGCGGCTGTGAGGGCTTCACTGTTTGAGTCCTCATGATGTTTCCAGACGTTTCTCCGAAGACAGCTCTTGAAGCCGAACGATGTGGTGTTCGCGAGTTCTCCGCCTCGTCGACAGCTTGCAACAGCTCGTCTTCGTCTCCGTCATCCGTAGCGAAGTAATCCATGTCATCCAGGCCCATGCCATCCATGCCCATGCCCATGCCAAAAGCATCCTCTTCGTCCTCATCAAAAGGCGGTACAGTCCGGTCCAGCCTAGAATCTTTCACAGGGGAGGCATCACGCCGGTTATGAGGCGGATCGAATGTGTGAGTATCAAATTTTTGAGAGGTGGCTATTACGGTATTTGCTCGTTGTTCTCTTGCTTTGGAAAGATGCGTCGTAGAGAGAGTTTCACTGATCTCCAGAGATACCGGCGTGCTTTTCTTAATCTTTGGAGTTTGCTCCACAAAATATGTCTCAGACTGTCTACGTTCACCCGTGGGTTGAGCCTGTGTGGAGCGAACAATGGCAGCTGTATCAGCACGAGGTCCAAGAGTAATGTCAACTCTCCGTGCTTCAACTTGGTCGAGACAGTTTGTTTGGAGTAGGATTTGGTGCATGTTCTCCTTGAGCTCATTGACTCGAAGATTGGCGGCCTGGCGGTCTGTTGCAAGCCTGTCCTCCTCCATCGAATCTTCTGAATCGATGGCATCCTTCAATTGCCGTATTATATTAGCTTTCGCCTCCAATGCAATAGAGTATTGGCCTCGCAGCCGTGTCAAGTTCCGTAGTGCTTGACTTTTGCTTTCGAGTTCTTTCGCCTCGCGCTTAGCACAATCGAAGTCGAAGTCACCATCTGCGCTAAGACCCAAAATTATCTCTCGGGCAAGCTCGGCTAGTTCACGACGACGTTGGTCATTTTTCGACATGCGAGTTTCTATCTCGGTCTCGTCGAGATTGATAAAATCTTGAACAAGGCTCCCGGTTTGCCCAGAGGATGAGGAACCACTGTATGGATGACTGCCACGCATTGCTGGACTCTGTGGAACTTTTATAGGAGTGTGTCTCTTGGATGGCGATACACTATTGGCAAGTGCGCGCAGTGGTGACCTTTTCTCCTTTGAGTTTGAATTACGGCCGGAGTCCCGGTATTGATGAGCGGGAGTAAATGGTGGCGGAGCGCGCAAGATTTTCTTCAATGGTGATTCATTGGGAATCTGTTGGCCAGCCTTTATTTCCTTCATGGGCGAGTTCTTAACTACTCGGATAGGAGACACATTTTGAGACTCGTCGTCTTCGCCTTCGGAATCCGCAACCAGATTTACGTTGGCAGAACCTTTACCAGGACTCCAACTGGATACCGGTCGAGGTGCTCGCGGTGACTGGGAGAAGTTGACGAGCGGCTGAGAGGATGAAGCCTTGGACACTTTGGGGGAGAGAACAACTTGACGGAATCTCCGGTTGCGTACCGACGCAAACTCATCTTCCATCGGTATGAGCTCCTCCTCAACCGCAGCGGCGTCATTGGCACATTCCAATGGATCATGGTACGTATCTTGTACTTCGGACTTCCGTTTCTTACGAGGGACGTCATCATAGGCTTCAACGTCCACAAAGCTGCTTTGTGAAAGCCTCAGCTGTTGCTCCGCGGGAATGTCGTCCGCTTTTGTCTCCAAGCTCTTTCGTTTTCTACTTCTGCCACCGAGGGATTCGTTAGTTGTGACAGAATCCTTGTCCCATGGAGGCTGTTGTTCAGCAAAAGCCTCGACTGTGCCCGATGATGGGAGATGCTGATCCCAGTCCTGTGCTCCCTTCTGTTCTGGCCTAGCATCATTTGATCCTTGTCTTGAGAAGTCATGCGGTTGTGGGTCATGCTTCTTGAGTTGTGGCGGTGGGTCTGAGATCTGTTCGTCATTGCGTTGAGGATGACCATGACTCAGGAGCTGAGTACGTTTGGCCTTCTGCGCTGCCGGTTGCAATCTCGCCATATTGTCGGGGGTTTTTAACGCGTCCCCCCTACAGGACGGTACGCCAAACGGTTGCTGGTTCGTAGATGGTTCATCTTTTGAAGTTATTTCTGGTAGCGTGAGAGACACTGAGAGGATTCCATCTGCACACGAAGACTCGCTCGCCTTTATCGCACTGCGAACAGCCTGTAGTAACCCGGTTACAATGCGGACTGGCGGCGTCGCGGGGCTCGACCGAACGAGCCAGTCAAGATGCTCGCGGAGATTGTGCTTCGTCATGGACCTCGATCATCCTGCGATACGAGCATATTTTTGTACTCGACACTTCCAAGTCGATCCTAGCCAGCTCGAATATTGTTGCGTTGTTCTTGGTAGCCTGCAAGTAATATCCCAACTCCGATCGACGTTGATGGACGCGCCGGCGGAGACGCGCAGGCAGGAGTGACACGGTCCCGCACTCCGGGACCGGATAATTGAATGGCCGAGGGCGCCCACTTCGCAAGTCACAACCGATTTTGGAACGGTCTACTCACTGAGCACGGGGTGTCCTAGTGGTACGCAATGTGCAACAAACGACTGTTTTTGGAGGTGAAATCAAAGCTCGAGACGTGTCACCAGGACATTAAATCAGTTGCACCCGCATCGTTATTTATCCGTATGACTTTGCCTATGGACAGAGAGGTAAGTGATGTTTGCGATGGCCGCGAATGGCTGAGTCACCGAATATTGAGCAAGCCAATGCCCAAGAGGCAGGCACGACCCAGCTGGCTATGTTCTCTGGGATGACTGCGCTTGGAAGGAGTTCCCAGCTCTATGGCTGTGCATATCATGACCGAACCGTATGATTCGATCTGTCATTGAAGCATTAGTGGTTTCCCATGCAACAGCACCAATTCCTCATTGAAAAATAAATCGAAAGCGATGGCGCTAAGATGGTGACGTGCACCAATCATCAAATATCGTAGGGGTCCAACAAACTTAGTTCTTTCGTTTGTGATATCACGCAGAGGGCAGCCCTATACGGGTCTCAAAACTGGTTACACATCCACAGTAGAGCGGGACCTCTTTGAACCTTCTTTTCGAGACCTAGCTCTCGCAACAGAGGCCACTTGAGCAAGCTAGCAAATGGAGTGTTCATATCAGAGACGGTCTGCTCCAAGAGTAACTATATGCACCTTCAAATGATTTATAGCGATCGATTTATCAGTAGATCGGAGTTCACAGCATCGCGCAGAAGTCGGTCACAGAGGCCGGATAGCCCTCGGTCGCGGTCCGAGACTGATGTTAGAAAGCCACCGTCAAGAGATCGCATGTACCTCGAAGAGGATCGCAGGCGGGTGTAACAAGACCGCAAGCCATCCCGTGGTCCATGAGCCTTGCTGGATGCACAGTCGCACAGAACAGCGGGCTGAGAACCCGGTCACCACGCCACCACAGCGTCTCCTGCACGATCTTGAGCAAACCCACAATGGGAGCTGGATAGTCCCCGCCATTCCTTTTAGTGATCCACGAGTGAGTCAAATCCAGGGAGCGGTTGACATGCAAACCTTTGAACGCTTAGAAACCCGGTTTCACAACCCCGGCAGTTTCCGTGTTCGTCCCCGGCAAAGAGTTTCCGATCTGTCTTTTTTGCTCGGTCAGGTCGGTGGGATGCAAACATCTAAACGCTGCAATTTGTGATCCTGGAGTCGGCCACGTGCATTCACTCGCATAGAGTCATCGGGAATTTATCAGCCTACCGCCCGAAACACAAATGCCAACTCCCCCCTCTTTTGGCAAGGCCTTGGCCTATCAGCACGCCGACGCGTATGTCGGCGCCGCCCTGACTGCCGACAAGAATCCACCTTCGTCATCTCTTACTCGGTGCCGTTGAGCCCTACTACTACTTATCTCACTCTCCATCGTGGGGCACGCACAGCTGAGAAGGAGCGCATCCTTCCCCCGAAATACATAAGCAGATGTACAGATTACAACATTTTCCTGGAGGTGGCCTGAGGTGAGGGAGACGAGTTGCTGCACGGTAGATCGGTATTTCGGTGGGGCGGGCACCGAGGGTACGGCACGGCGCTCACTCCCCCTTCGCATCCCAAGCAAGTCCGAGCGCTGCCTCCTCGCATCGTGCGCTGGCTTACCGAAACGAGGCCTGTGGGTGCGTGTGTGGAGCATCGTGGGCACTTTATCAGGCAACGAGCATGTTGCGGTGAAGGGCACAGGCCGTGGTTGGCCAGCAATGCACGCCCGCCGCACCCGCACTGGCATCCGGTGAGGCTTGCGGGGGTGGTCGGCGAGTTTTGTGTGGCTTCTGGAACGCTCATCTCCTCGACCTACACCTCTATCGCACCATCTGAAGGGAGGGATGGCAGGGCACACATGTGGTGGGTGGGAACGAAGGTGCCAAACGGCGAATTTGGAGGATAATGCACGGGGCGTGCGGGCCGACGGGCTTCCGTTTTGCCTTCCTTCGAAACCCTTTTGCCAACTCTCCCCACACACCCACAAACGCACGTTGAAGTGGAATGGTGCACGCACAGAACCGACCGGGCTGATAAACTCGTCAGGGAGGAGGAGTAGGAGGAGGGTCAAAAGGGTTGAGATGGCGGTCTCTATATGTTGCTGTGCCCCCGGATGGTTCGCGTCCTTCTCCTCTTCCTCCTCGCCATCCTTGCATCTGTGTGTTTGACATCGTCCTGCTGTACCTCTCGAACCGTGAAACCGGTATTCACCAGGGAAACTCTTCGTGCAGCCTGCTCCCTTTCTCCGTTGCATTCCTGCCAAATACCCGGACACGGTCGATCTCCCGGTTGACCCTGCGGTTGCCCAGCGCCGCATATTTCCCCAGAAATTTTTTTTGTGGGTACCTCGCAGGCAACACACGAACCTCGGCAACGGTGGTGAAACTCCCGGCTGTTCACCAAAAAAATATCGACGACTGCTCTGAAGGACGAGGCACCTCTCAACTACAACATCTCACTTGCTCCGGCCATTCCGTCCATCGAACAGATCCATTTGCTGCACTCGTTGGTGTAGCTGTCCACCAACCGAGGTACTAAGGTGCGTGCCCTCCCCTCCTCCTTTCCCTTATCGTGGTTGTTGGGCTCCGCTCGCACCCGAACCTCCCTGAGCTGGGCGCACGTGGAGATTCATGTGAAGGTGCAGGCTGACGTGAGTTCAAAGGTCTCGACTTCTCGTCCACACTCCTCGTTACAGAGCTTCATACGCACCTCGCCTCTATTCCAGTTTTACGATCATCCTCTGCAGCAGCCACGATGCCCACCACCACGACTACCGCCACCGCCGCCGGCCGCACCGGTGCCGCCACCCTTCACCCTTCGGGCTCCGTCTTCAGCGCCGACCTGTATGCCGCCCTGCAGTCTTCCAACAAGAGCAAGAAGAGCGCTGGCTTCGGGGTCGAGGCGACCGGCAGCAACCCGCACCCACCGCCGCCGCCACCGACGAGCCCGGTCTCGTGGAGCCGTCGCTACTAGGCCCGCCGAGAGAAAAAGCTTGGGGAACTCGATGGGGCTATTTTTTGCGCTGGCGTATTGGTTTTGCGTTTAGAACAACAACTTTGGAAGGATCACTTGCAGCAGGGCGATTATTTGTATCTACGCCATTCAAAGCCCCCACCGTGTACTGCAGTTTTTTTTTAGCGCGATGGTTCGATTGAAGCATTCTCATGGTACGAAGATTGGAGTGGTGAACTGAGGATTACTTTTGTATCATATGCTACCTCAGGCAGTCCATCAAGACGAATTTTACTTTTACTCAGAGTACGTGAAATGTTGTGTCCACCCCGTCGACTCCTGAAATGTTTCATGGACATGTCACCGTGATCACTCGTCCCACCCTAGCAGCAGCCCGAACATGCTCCTCGTGTTGAAAGCGCGCCATGAGGCATGACCATGATGCCTTTTTCCAACGTCCATCCATCCCCTGGAACCTCCAAACCAAATATACACTTCCCCCCCTCCTCCCCCTTTTCTTTCCGACCATGACCCAACCCACTCACTCACTCACCCTCCCTCTCCAACCTATGTGAGGCCCCCCATCTACGTACTTACTCGTCAGTCAACGAACCACTCCGCCCCCGCCTGCTCCCTCAACGCCTGTTCCCACGTCTTCGTCTCGCCGTGGCCGCGGTCGACGAACCGGTAGCCGCGCACCACGGATCCGACGAGGTCCGCCCCATACACATGCGCGAAGACGCCCGCGCCGGCCTGGTCCCACTGCAGTTTGGCACCCGGCCTGCTGCTGCTGCGCGTGTGGCGGTCGAGGGCCGCGTAGTCGAGGCGCACCAGGGCGATCGCGGCGTGCTCGGGCCCCGTGAAGAAGCGCTCCAGCACCCCCTGCACCTGCGCGCGCGTCGAGAGGTGGATGAAGCCGTCCGCGCGGTCGAGGTCCGTGCCAGGTACGATGGTGCTGGAGTCAATCGTCGCGCCCCCGTCCGGCCCCCCCTCCGGCAGTACTGAACGAAAGTCGGCCGGCGGTAGGATCTTGTAGAGGTGGACGGGGAGCGGTGACGGGGGGGTGCCGGCGGTCGGCATTTTTTTTGTGATAACGGTGGTGGTAGTGGTGGTGGTGGTGTGGTCACAACGATCTGACGACGGGACGAGGAGAGGCTTGTATGCGCGTGTGTGTGTGCGCGCGTGCGTGTGTGTATGAAAGAAGAATAAAGACGGGACGGCTCGGGAGTTGCGGGTCACTGATTTTTTTTTTCTTGGGGCGGATTGAGTGCGTGCGTGAGTGATCTACAGTGCAGTACCTCTATCAATTGAAGGTTCGGTCATTTAGAGAGTGTTCGTACATTACTTAAGGTTATTATGCTGCGGGTACACTTGCCGTGCATGCGTGTGGCGTGGGGGTTGAGAGGTGGGTGGATGGGGGCCGTAGGTGAATGGACGGATAGCCGATATCGTCGGAGAAGTCAGTCTGTGAGTGAAGAGAAGAGTGGGTCGGGTCTTTTCTCGTGATCGGCATTTCTGGCAGGACACCGGTTGTTGTGGGGTAATGGAAACTAGTACGCGACCACTCTCTCTATCGGGTGGATGGAGCACCAACAGAATGTTGAGACGCAGGAAGAGGGGAAGACGTGCGCGAGTCGGATGCAAAATCACGAGTTTTTCGGATGATCTTCACGGCGTGTCGGTGATCCGTGGATCAGTATATCGATCTATCAGCATTATCTAAGGCTTGTGTGATAAGGGAGCCAAGACAGGAAGTCGCCATGCCACATGCCGAAAGCCCGACCACGACGGCCGCGTCTCCGTCGCTCGATGGGAAGCACCTGTACGTGAACGATGGCCGCTTGGCGCCGGAGGAAGTGCGGCGTCTCCGGCCCTCATCGCCGAGCGAGCCACTCGAGACACTACGAGAGCGTTTCCGTGCCGATGGATACCTCTTCCTCAAGGGGTTGATCCCGCGCGACGATGTCCTGCAGGCGCGGCACGACTACTTCGCCATGTTTGAGCCAATGGGAATGCTCAAGGCCGGCACGACGCCGCGCGCGGGCATCTTCAACGACCAGGCCCACCACGGCGACTTTCCCGGCATCGGCGCGGGCACCGCCAACGCCAACGGGCGTCCCGGCGACAGCGCGGTGGCGGCCACCTTCACGGCGATGGCCCTCGAAGCGCACACGGCCGAGTGGTACATCGGCCGCGCGGACGGCTCGGTCCGGGGCTTCGCCAAACACCCAGCCATCCGCGACTTCGTGGCGCGGTTCACGGACTGGGGCGACGCCACGCTGACGGTCAAGCGCACCATCCTGCGCAACAACTGCCCGGGCAACAAAGCGGTCGGCGTGCACTACGATCAGATCTTCATGCGGCACGGCGAGCCCACGGCGATGACGGCGTGGGTGCCGATGGGCGACATCGCGCTGGACGGCGGCGGGCTGGTCTACCTGGAGGGGGGCGAGGCCATCGGGAAGCAGATCGAGGACGAGTTCGCGCAGAAAGCACAGCACGCGGGACTCACCGACGACGAGATGCGGAGTGCGTTCAACCGGAACATGATGCACACGGGGTTCCTCTGCGAGGGGCCGAAGGAGTTCGCCGCGACATATGGCGGCCGATGGCTGGTGGCCGAGTACGAAGCGGGGGACGTCGTGCTGCATTCACCGCACCAGGTAGATACGTCCGCCGTGGTGCTTCCCCCGTCGCTGAACCATCCTAGATCCACGCGTCGACGCTCAACACCGATCCGAGCGGGGCGATCCGGCTCGGCACGGATCTGCGATACGTAAACTCGGCGCGGCAGTGGGACACGGTACGCCTCGCGCTTCGAACTGTGTGTGATTGTGGCGGCTGACATGCTCTCCTCTAGCGCTGGAACAACCACTTCGTGTATGGCGATGGTGTGTAAGTAGGTAATGCGTGGGAAATGCGCACCAGCAAATTGATATCCGTATCTCATCTCGTGCGTGCCGATCGGTGCTCCACTTGAAGACCAGTAATGGCATGGCGATGGTGAACGAGCGGATCTCCCAACCTGTCCCACGACGCTGCTAAGAATAACCCCGTCCCGTCCCACGCGATCAGGGTCTCCAACGGCCCATCCCTCTTAGCGCGTAGCCGCCGCGTCCTTTAACATGCCGAGCCGCGCTTCCTCGATGAGCTCATCGAGGACCGACGGCATCCCGTCTGTCTGGCCAGCTCCTCGGGAAAAAAAGCTTCGAACTCAGGACATCAAGCTAGTCAACAAACTTGAACGATATCATATACCGACCGAGCCGCGCATGAAATCGAAGGTCTGAAACTGTGCCACCGTAGCGAGGATTTCCGGCACACCCATTGCACCTGATGCCCACACCTCAGAAGCGGCGCGCCGGCTCGACCGCCACGACGCCGCGGTCCAGCACGCGGATCCGCGACGCCCAGACGCGCGCGGAGCAGGCACCGACGCCGTCCCGCAGCGTCCAGAAGACCACGACCGTGACGCGCGTGGACGAACCGACGACGCCGTCGCGCAAGCGCACGGCCGGCGCGGACGCGCGCTCGCCGGCCGTCAAAGCGGAGGGAGCCGTCTTGGATACTAACGGTACTCCAAACGTCCCGAAAGCAACGTCGAAGCAGGTCGCCGCGGTCAAACGGGGGGCGGATTCGGACTTGGAGGACAACGAAGCAGCCACCCACAAACCGAACAAGAAACCCAAGACGCAACCAAAGACAACCAAAGGAAAACCCAAGAGCGGCGACACGTCGTCGCCCATGGCGGCGCGCAGCGTCGGGAGTGTGCTGCGCATCGGCGCGCACGTGTCGGCGGCCGGCGGCGTGCAGAACAGCGTCGGCAATGCGGTGCGCATCGGCGCGAACGCGTTCGCGCTGTTCCTCAAGTCGCAGCGCAAGTGGGACAATCCGCCGTTACTCAAAGAGCAGGCGAGCGCGTTCGTGGCGGGGTGCACGACGCACCGTTACGCCGCCGGTGAGCACGTGGTGCCGCACGGGTCGTACCTGGTCAACCTGGCGCAGGGCGACGCCGACAAGGCCCAGCAGGCGCTCGACAGCTTCGTCGACGACCTGCAGCGCTGCGAGACGCTCGGTATCAAACTCTACAACTTCCATCCGGGCAGCACGGTGGGCGCGCCGCGTAAGGAGGCGCTGGCGCGGGTCGCTTCGTCCCTCAATAAAGCGCATGAGAAAACGGCGTCCGTGGTGACTCTGCTCGAAAACATGGCCGGCGCGGGCAACGTGATCGGGGGCAGCTTCGACGACCTGGGCGCCATCATCGACCAAGTCAAAAACAACGACCGCATCGGCGTCTGCCTCGACACGTGCCACGCCTTTGCGTACGGCCACGACCTGCGCACGCCGGACACCCTCACGGCGACGCTGGACCGGCTCGAGAAGGCGTGCGGCCCGCACAAGCTCCGCGCGCTGCACGTCAACGACAGCAAGGCCCCATTCGGCAGCCACCGCGACCTGCACGCCAACATCGGCACCGGCTTTCTCGGTCTGCGCGCCTTCCACGCGCTCGTCAACGAACCGCGCCTCCACGGCCTCCCCATGATCCTCGAAACCCCCACCGAGAAACGCACCGCCGACGGAAAGACCGTCGACGACCAACACACGTGGGCCCGGGAGATTAAGCTGCTGGAGTCCCTCGTCGGGATGGACGTCGACAGCGACGAATTTCAGAAGCTCGAGGCGAAGCTCAAGGCGCAGGGCGAAGGAGAGAGGGAGCGGATCGACGGCCAAGTCACGCGCAAGAAGGACAAAGACTCAAAAAAGATCACCAAGTTCTTTACAGCAGCCAAAAAGAAGAAAGAGGCAAGCGACGACGAGGGCAATTAGAGAAAGCATGAGAGGGCGTCATATAGCAAGCCAGGGAAGGAACTCACGAGGCTTGGGTTTATCTCGGTCTCGAAAAATCAACTATATCATGTCCAGGGCAGACATAGACATGGAAAGGGCAAGGCAAAACAAGTGGATCAAAAAGTTTGCTCGGCATTTCGTCTAAAAAGAGTCCACCGAGCTAGCTCTCTTGCTGGCTCTCGGTGTGCGACTCAAAATATGTTATATAAGTAATAAGTAGTAGTAGTCAAACACACGGGTTCGAATGTGGTCACGGCACTCACTCTCTCCGCCACCGGGTATACCAAACACGAAAAGAGAGAAAAACAAGCATGATGCCGCTTGTGTGTGCCATCATCGATTAATAGCCAGCCCCCTTGTCTCTCTCTCTTTCTTTCTTTTCCCCCTCGGACCCAACTCAATCATCCAAGGTCACCACCTCCCTCTTTCCCACGAAATCCTTGCTGCTGCTGCTCTCTTTCTCATGCGCTGCTGGTACCGCAGGATTGCTTTCCATACCGACTTCAGCTACCGCGCCGCCGAGAATTGAGTCTATGTGGTCCACGCACGGCCACACTGCTTGCGCCGGGGCGGCGATGCCCGACCCCAGCCCTTCCCACGCGGGACCTTTCGCTGTGCAGAGACGCTGCCACGTGGCGCGGAGCGTGGCGATGCGGGCCTTGTCGGTTTCTGAATCGGCGGCATCTTTGGCCGCAGCGGCCTTCGCGCCGCCGGTCTTGTTGGATTTGACGGGTGACGAGCCGCTGGTGCTCGCGGCAGCCTTCTGAAGGGTAAACCGCGCATCCGAGAACCAGATCACGCGGTCGTCGCCCTGGGAGCGGAGCCGCACGTCGAGCTGGGCGCGCACGCGCGGCGCATGGAAGCGGATGAGGAAGGCGGTCGCCGAGCGGGGCAGGATGTACACCCGCACGCCGTCGGCGCGCGTGCGGTGCTCCATGGCCGAGAAGGCCCGCAGGAGGTCCACCGTCCACTGGAGCGTGTGGAGGACGTGTTCGAAGCCACCATCCTCTAGAAGGAGGCGGTTCAGGTGGTCCACGATGCGGAGGTGCGGGTTGCCGGCCGGGAAGCGGATGCGTTCCGAGGCGGCGCCGTCATCATCATCACCATCATCCGGGAAGGTGATGGTGGCGGTCAGAATCGGCGTCGATAGGCCGACCAGATCATTCGTGGAGACCGCCGACCCGTACGCAAACGAGAACGAGTGGAGCGCCAGGCGCGTGATGTCCAGCTTGTGGCGCGTCGTGGTGTGGATCAGCTTGACCAGGCTGCCGATGCGCGCGAAGCGCCGGTGCACCTCGCCCACGCTCGGTTCGCCGATCGGCGTCTGGAGGCGGAAGGAAAAGGTGCCGTTCGTCGGATGGAAGGCGAGCGCCGCATCCATGTGCGCGTTGAACCGCTCCACGTGCGGGATGCGCCGGTTCAATTTCCCGGTCACGATGGTGGTGATCTGTCCCGCGGTCCGCGACAGGCCCACAAAGACCGACTTGACCATATCCGTGCACCAGGGCCTAGGAGCCAACGGCGATTGCCCCTCCGGAGGAAAGTGGATGAGCAACTCGGGTATCTCGATGCGGGCGCTGGACTTTCGCGGCGGCAGCTGCTCGTACTGCAGTTTCCGTCGCGTCAGCTCACGAGCGTCGACGAATTGAGAGAGAACCGCGGCGGCGGCGCGTTCGATGGTGGAGAGGATGGCATGTGAGGGGTCGAAGACGAGCGTCACATCGTGGTTGAGGTTGATCCGCAGCGACTTATGCAAAGGTTGGTAGGAGCCGGATGCGAAATCCATCGGCGTCGGATTGCGCGGTGCATCTCGCGTTTCGACCAGCCACCATTTGTCGCCTTCCAGGCTCGTGGTCAGCCCCAAGATCCAGTGGCGATCCCATTTCGGAACCTTGTAGAAGGCGAGACAAGCGCCCTCGGCACGGAACAACCGCTTGATCGTTTCTTGATTGGGTCGATACGTCTCCATAAGTTGCCACCCTCGGACACGGGCCATATGCCGAACTTGGTGCAGTACTTCGTTGCAACGAAGAAGCGCCAGTCGTCGGTTCGCTTCGTTAGCTGGATCTCGCAATCGATTCAGGTCAAGCTCCGCGTGATAATGCATCTCTGAGGTTGGAGAGATGGCGAAGAATCCCGAAATGGGTTCCTGGACGATGCGAATCGTCATAGCGAGGCTCGTTTGGACATTCAACGCACATTCCGCAGGCTCCGTCGGGTGAGCGCGGTGCTTCACCGTCAGAATCCCTTTCTTGTAGACGAGCCCCATCTTCAGCTTCCGCTTAGTTGTTTTAAAGATAAAATTGGTATGCTTCGCAATGGTGTGTTTCAGCAATTCTTCAAGGGAAAGTTCGGATTCATCGAGTTCCAGACCATGATCCATGACTTCTTTGCCGTGTCGGTGCCAACGGATGCCCAACCCCGAATTCTCCTCGATCGAGCTTCCGTGCTGACGGTTTTTCTGTACTCCGATTTCAATCCAGCTTTTTGGACCGGGTCGGTTCGTCCAGTACTGCACAACGAGCGCACGATGCACCGGTTCCGACTTGATATGTTCTGACCAACGACCTCGGCCCAGCTCGAATGCCTGCTGACGGAGCATGCTAAGTTTGTGCGTTAAGACGAATTCGTGAAGGAAATTGTAACAGCCGATGAGCCCCTCTGTACGGAGGGCCTCATTCGTTCGCGATTCGATGTGGTCACGCAGAGGTCCATCCGGCAGCTCAGGAGTGCATGGTGAAAAGGAGAAGCGGAAGTCGATGAAATAGAGTTGTGAGGACTGATCCTCATCCGCGATGGAGAGGTCCACCTCAAATTCGCCCGGCACTCGGAAAGTCGCTCGGCCTGATGCGATTGAGAAGTCCAGCATCTCTGGAGGAATCGTCTCGTGCAGGTTGAGTCGGATCGTAAGGAGCGTGTTGATCGTCCGGAGACCTTTCAACATCTCGTCCATGGACAGAGGGTCTGAGTCGAGCTCAATCGGGTCCGGGATCCAATCAGCTTTGCCTGTCGATAAGACTTGCAGAGCTGTGCGAAGGTCCGGGGGTTGCGATTTCATCGTCGCAGTCATACGTTTCAGCTCGCCCATCCAATTGACGGCATTCTTGTACTCTTCCTTGCGGAAGACAATCCAACTGTGCAGGTCGATGAGCTTGCTCACCGCATCGGCTTCGCGACTCCATTGCGAGAGCACCAATAACTTGATGAACTTCACGCGCGCGTTGTGTGCGAAGTTGAAGAGCCGCTCCTTCTTTTGCACGTTGATCTGTACTGCGTGTGCCGACCCATACCCGTTCACCTGACTTGCTTGCATGTCTGCTAGCTCGCCGATCATCTGCTCGAGCTCGTTGTGCGTTTCCTGCGCCAATCGATCCACCAGAACCGTCAGCGGCACATAGCTCCCCGTGATGTGGTGAATGTCTGGCACGTCATCTGCGTTCGCCACGTCCCGGGCAACAGCCGCGAGCGATGGGTCGGGCACGAGGCCATCTCTGGAGAAGCCAGGTGATGCCGGACCGCCGTTCACTCGGCGCGTGTCGGTAGAGCCTCCATTCATCTGCTCCAACGCGATGCGTTTCGGATCAGGCACATCTGCACTCCCATCGGCCCCGCTGGGCTCGACGAGGTCGTGCGGTCGCTTCAACACGCCGGGCATGCTGGTCGCTCCGTTGACCGTCACCGGCAATCCCTCCTCCTCCTCCACCTCCACCCCGTTCGGCTTTGGGGGAAGCCCCTCCGCCCTGACCTCCGCCAGCGGCTTTATCGACTCAATCTTGACAGATCTCGGGGTGGTGAAAACATCGCAGCGTGGGAAGGAGCAGTCAGGAATAGCTTCGACGGTGAGGGCTCGATTGCCGTACGCTCGACCAGAGGTTGCGCGGGGTGATCACATTCGCGAAGGAGAGAGGAAGGGTGGCGCCGTCGCGCGTCGTCGGGCGCGCAGCGCTAGACCGACGCGGATCCGACAATTGCGAACGTGCGATAACTCGAAAGAAGGCGATGCGCCGTCGAGGATACTAGGCGCCGGCTGAGACGAAGGAAGTTGGACCGTAGCTCGTTCGATCGCGGGTCCCGTTCGAGGATGATATCACGCCTCCGTGGTTGGTTCGCTGGCGGCTCAAGGACGATCGCTGTCAGAAAAGGGTTCGCTGATGGGCAGAAAATAAGCGCGCAATGATCTCGATTCGCACGCGCCAACTAGATATGGGTACTGAGAGGGTAGATGATGCGCGAGTAAGTGAGATTGGATGAGATGAGGCGTTCGAGGATGTGAGGTTTGTGAGGAGCAGGGCGAGGAAAGAGCAGTAGTAGATTGCGCCGGCGACCCAGCCCAGCCTAGCCAGCCCAGCCCAGCCAGCCAGCCATTCACTTTCGGGCGCACCGGGGCCTGTCGGGGCGAGCTGGCAGTAGGTGGGTGTGGGTAGGTCAAGGTGAGTAGTAAGTGACCGGG